>LYNE01002935.1:8225-20724 GCA_001662545.1 Rosa x damascena
ATCAACGTATTAGTTAGCTAGTTGACCATTACAATATTGAATGTAATTTAGTTTAAGAAGATTTAGCTCCGATTCACTTATTGCGAATTGTGGATCAGTCATATTGTGTGTCACGCCCCTTATTTTAACACAAATAAAAATCGATATACAATCTCATATTTATATATGCATGAACGTTCAGCCATCAATACAAAATACCTGTAAATTTTTTTCCTTTTAAACCAATTACATATTGATGCCCTGAACCCACTGTGACAATATTGACCCGCTCCATAGAGTCACATATTACATAAGCTTACGAATTAAATTGTCAACAACAAAATAAAACGTAAATGCTGCTCAGAGTAACTATACAACGGAAGTCCTTATCAACGGTAAAGTCACAAAGATGGCTTCCTACCGTCAAGCTGCAAAGGCGGTACCTCAGTTTCATCCCCGATTACCCTGACCTGCAAGATTAACCCCTACACCGTTTGAATAGTGTACCGGGTTGCCACACAACAAACCCGGTAAGCTTTTGCAAGCTCGTATGAGTAAACTCAAAACCACAAAGCAAAACACATTTCTTAAGTCACAACCTAAACAATGATATGCACATATCCTACATCTACGGCTATCAATTCCATATCCTTCCATATCGTGTTTACGTAAGTCAACTGGTGACTAAAGCCTCATGCTCAGATCCTTAATCCTAGCATCCAATTACACAAATTTCAGTCAAACAAGACTTCCTCAAGCAATGTTTGATGCCATCCTAACGCCCTATGGCGAATTCCAGAATCACACACATTCCCCATTTCCCCTAGGAGCTTTTGTCATCAACATGACATCAAAGGTGAAAATCAATGAATCAACTTCAAATCCTCACCACAGAGTACAATTCGTCACCACTATGGCTCTTAAGATAAATCAAACCATCAATCAATACAATCGAAAAGAAACAAAGCAATCACATTTCAAAACAAGCAAAACAATTCATAGTAACCCCTGCATATAATTTAGTTCAGGAGGTCACATTAAGTCAAGCAATTCAAGTCAAAGTAGTCATCGTAATCTCACACTCTGATGTCTGTAGGTAGCCCCGGTCATCAAAGCAGTCTTCTCAATTTTTGTTAACTTAATAACAATTCAGCTCCATTACCGAGCAGTCATCACATTGATCATCGCACAGATTCCACTGATCATCACCCAGATATTCATCATCTTACTGATCATCACATAGATTTCAAGGATCACCACTTAGATAGCAATTGTCCAGCAGATCATCACATAGATTTTGCCTATCATCACACAGATAGCCATTGTCCTACTAATCATCATATAGATTTCAAGGATCATCACTTAGATAGCAATTGTCCATCTGATCATCACGTAGATTTCAAGGATCATCATTTAGACAGCAATTGTCCAGCTGATCATCACATAGATTTTGCCGGTCATCACGCAGATAGCCATTGTCCTACTGATCATCACTTAGATAGCAATTGTCCATCTGATCATCACGTAGATTTCAAGGATCATCACTTAGATAGTAATTGTCCAACTGATCATCACATAGATTTTGCCGGTCATCATGCAGATAGCCATTGTCTTACTGATCATCACATAGATTTCAAGGATCATCACTTAGATAGTAATTGTCCATCTGATCATCACATAGATTTCAACGATCATCACACTGATTCCAACAATTCATTACACAAATATTCCTACACAAACTTCACATAGCAATCATCACAAAGATTCATCAATGCATATATATTTCACGTAAATATATATATACGTAGTCATTAGTTCATGAATACCACTACTACCAACTATAGTCAAAGTTAACCTAATAACTCCAAGACAATAGGATAATCTTGCTCATAACAAATATTGATCATGCTCATAATGAATATCGATCATGCTCATAACAAATATCGTGAGATTTACTCACCTTTGAATCCCACTGTGTCTTCACACGAGAAACAAAACAACCATAATTGCCGCAATCCATTCAACAAGTCCAACAAGCACCTGAACACATAGGGTCTTGATTCAGTGCATGAATCACAAAGTGACTAAAGTTCGAAACCCCTGTTTTGAACCCAAATCCCAAAAGTAACGCCAATTGAGGCAAAACTATATTTGAGACCTCCCTAAGTCTCCAGAACACTTCTACGATCGATGTGTCCAAACCACAAGTCGATCGGAAGCTCAAATCCTAACGGATCAAATAAATCAACCGCTATGAAACCGTAAAAATCATAATAAATCTATTCGAACTCCAAAATTTACATATTATATATCGAAACGCTCGTATCAATGAGTAGAACATATATAATACCAAAAATAGTTCCATACATGGCCGGAAAACCACCACAACGCTGCTAGAAGCGGTGGCGCACCGCCGCCGGCGAAAACTCAATATTTCTCAAAACTTCCAATATCAAAGCTATTCATCTAAGCATGCTTGTAAAATTTCATAACTAGCTAGAAGTCAGAAAACAAGCATAAAGGGTCGAAAACTACCTCACAACCCGTGGATTACTGCTCAATCTGAGTTGAATCAAGTTTCACGTGAATCGATCCAAACAACCACCACAGATCGATCAAGGAGGCTCATCTGAACTCACCCAAGGAAACTTGAAGCCCCACCATTGTCGGAGATCGGAGAACCGATCGAGTCCGAAATCCTCAAACTTTGCCACATTCTATCGAGAACCGATCTGGAGAGTTTCACCGGTACAGGTCGCCGGAGTTGGCCGGAAAAGCTGGGTCGGATCTCCAAGTTTGAGTCAGGTCAGACGCGGGTGAGGAGAGAGAACGGAGAGTTTCTGAGTTTCCGGTTTTGGAAACTTCCGAAAATAAAAATGGTAATTTCTGAAAACGGAAACGCCTATATATAGAACTTTCCAAATTTTAAACGCTTATAACTTTCTCATACGAACTACGATTGACGTGTTCCATATGTCCACGAACCCGTATCGACGCGCTCTACAATTTTCGTGAAGGAAGTTTTTAGTGAATCCCAAAGAATAAAAAATAAACCTTTGCAACCCCTCTAAAACCATATTATTTGTATAATTATTCTCCCGAAACACTTCCGCTCCATCCACGAGCCACAAAATCGTCCAATAATCACAATTTAGATTCTGAAAAATCCTCGGAAAATAAATACGAATTTTCGGGGCATCACATTGTTTCCAGGGCTTCACATTGCGTAATGTGGTGCCCCGAAAATTCGTATTTATTTTCCAGAATCTAATTGTGGTTATTGGACGGTTTCATGGCTCGTGGACGGAGCGGAAGTGTTCCGGACAAATATTTAGTCAAATATTTTGGTTTTTAGGGGGGGTCACAAATGTTGAATTTTTATTTGTTGGGATTCTCGGAAAACTTCCTCAACGTAAGTCCTAGAGAGCGTCGATACGAGTTCGTAAACATGCGGAACGTGAGAATCGGAGTTCATATGAGAAAGTTATGAGCAATTGAAAATTGGGAAAATTCTATAAATATGAGAAAATTTGGGAAATTTGCAAGGACAGAATTTCCAAAACTCCAGAAATCCCTCCCCATGTCGCTCCCGAGCCGTGTTTCGCCCAACCAACTTCGCCAGCTTCGTTCTCTACCGTCCGGCCACCATAGGCCTAGATTCTTGTCCCTATCTCTTCGCCTCACTCCCATCTACAACTCTGTGAAGTTTAACGATGTAGGTAGGACTGTGCACGACGCAGCAACACCGAGAAGTAGTGGTGGCGTTGCAACAAATCGCCCAAATTCGGGGTTCACCTTTGTCCGGCCATATCTTCTTCCACAGGCCTCCAATCGAGTTGATTCCAAAGGGGACATTTCTCAGCCTGAGCTCGATTACAACTTTGTAGAAGACATCGACAGGAAATAACCAAAGTGGTAGCCGCTACAAGTCGAAGAACATGGTGCAGTCGAGCTGGAAATCACCTCCTTCCCAACGTCGTTCTCCCTCCTCTGGCCAACTTTTGCCGTGATTCTTAAGGGGTTCTGCACTTCTGAGGATGCAGATCATTTCCCCTAAGGTGGGTTACAACGATTCGATCTGAGGTGATCGAATTGTGGAGCTTTTGAAACTAGGGTTCATCCGATCTGAAAATTTTGTGAGGTAAAATTTGACTCTTTTGGCTTATATTCTGACTTTGATGTAGTTATGAAATTTGTAATTGGAGTTGAGATGAAGAACTTTCATATTGGGAGTTTTGTCTAATTTTGACTTTGGGTAGGCGGCGGCGCCGCCACTGTGGTGGTGGTTTCTGGCCACTCCAAGAATAGTTTCTGTCCATTTTTGTATTCTACGTGTCGATGCGATCGTTTGCATATATAATTCATAAATTTTGGATATTGTATGATTAAGTTATGAATTTTCAAAGTTTTAGGGTTTTTGGTTCGATCGATTTTCGACCCGTGAGGACCCAGCCGTCCGATCGACTTGTAGTTTTGATATGTTGATAATATAAGTATTCTGGAGACCTCGAGTCATCTCGGATGAAGTTTCACCTCGATTGGCATCACTTTCAAAATTTTAGGGCAAATGGGGGGTTCTACACTTAATTGTTTTCGATTCGTGTACTAAGTTGTGACGTACATTCCTTAGGTGATTGACGAACACTTGTCGATACCATATCTCTACAGTAAGAGAAGACCCAGCGGGATTTTGAAGTGAGTAAATCTCACATGGTTCTTTTACGAACCGAATTATTTAATTGTTGGAATTGTTGTGATAATTGTCAATCGTTTTCAAATTTAATGCTTTGTTTGAAATAATATGAACTCGGTCGACTACGGTCCATAGGGCTACGGCTCCCAGGTAAAAAAATGAATTTAAGTATAAAATGAATTTCTTGGTTTTAAAGTGTGTGAACTATAGTTGGTATTAATGGTCATTCCTGTGTGGATGATTACGTGTGTGTGTGTGTGTATATATATATATATATATCTGGATGGTGTGACATTGTGATATGTAGACTTTTGGTGTTTTCATTCACATTATTGAATTGAACTTCCACTTATGCCGGAATTATATTTGAGGACTTATATTGTTGAATGAGTGATTGAAATTATGATGTGACAACTGAGAGTCGGGTGGGATTTCTTTAAATGGCTGAATTCTGAAGGTTACTATGGTTAACCTAGCTGCAATGTCATCGTAAGGCTGAACCTCGGCCGAGGTGACAGGTTACTGTATGGTTAGAGCTCTAGTCATGTTACATGCATACTTTCATGATGGTAACTGGGTTATTGCATCATGGGTGTGTAGTCTGTGTTTGCATACTTTCACGATGGTAACTAGGTTATTGCATCCTGGGTGTGTAGTCTGTGTTTACGTATAGTCATGGTGGTAACGACATTATTGCATCATGAGTACGTAGTTTTCAGAGAATGTTCTGGTGTTCTTTCTTTAACTCATATGTGAGAATTGGAATACTATGAATTCTATTGTTGATTTCATTGTAATCTCCTGAACTAAAATTCGACGCAGGGATTATTATAATTTGAATTGGGTGACTTTGATGATCTCCTGCACTAAACTTTCGATGCAGTTAAATGTTGTTTCTTTAATTTATCTCACGAGTTTGTGGAGTTACACACAGTGTTTTGTGGAGTTAAATGTTGTTACTTTATTTTATCTTACGAGTTGAGAAATTATAAGCATGAGTGACGTGAGTCATTTTAATTGAGTTTACTCATACGAGCTTAAAAAGCTTACCAGGTTTGTTGTTTACATTCCCGGTGCACTATTCCATGGTGTAGGGGTTATTGTGCAGGTTAGAATATCGATTAATCGTCATCAAAGCTGAGGTGTACGTTCGATAGCGTGGATGTGGAAGAGTTCTCTTAGTTTTAAGTCTTCCGCTGTGTAGTGAGTTATGGTGGGTGTGTTTACTTATTGAATTGTCATTCAGTTTAATTTGTAATCTATCTGTAATGTAACATGTGACTCTAAAAAGCGAGTCAGTATTGACATTGTGAGCTTAGTTTGTTTAGTTGCTTAATTTATATGAAAAAATTTCTATTTTGTTTTTCTTGTGCTCGTAAAGTTATCGAGTTTTGGATTGAATTTGTTTATTCAAAATTTGGGGTGTGACATGTAATTCCTATATATGTATTGCCATTGTAAATTCAATTCCCTAAACTTTTACTGGATTCCTTCTGAAAATGAGCAATATATATATATATATATATATATATATAGCATAGTTTTTAATTTACAACAAGTAAATATATACAAGAATCTACATGAGTTTTAAACTTACTTGGGAAAAATATTTCCCATGGTCGCTGTTATTTGTTGTCTCCTTTTAATTATGTACATTGTCGACTTAAAAATGAATTTTATGAGGATATGGCCAAATAGCTAAGGAAATGAAATGTCATAGTGCATAAAAGACTGTGATAACATTTACAAATGCACAAAAATACATCAATAAGTGTTTTACACTTAGAATGACATTTTTAGTTTTCTGCACAAATAAGGATAAAATCCCCCTCCACATTCTCTTCCGCACGTGTGATATGACTCATGTCTATTGGCTTAACAACCAAACTCCTATGTTCTTTATACAAAAATAGAATCATCAACAGTTCTTCCACATTATTACTCTTCATCCCTCTCTATTATCTCAATATATTTTGTTACCCGGCTCTACCTTTTTCTTAAAAAATATTTATTTTTCACTATGTATAATATACCAATTACGACTATTTCTCCCCGTATATCATCAAGTCTTCATACCACAATATACATGTATAATTTTGGCGGTCAACATTATTATTTTATTCATTTTACATATCACAATTTTCTATTTTCTTCAAAAATGTTTACTACTTGAAGTACTATATGGAATGTGAAGACCCGAAATTTCTGTTAAATATTTTGTAATTCAATATTTGTTCAGTTCTATGAATTATGAATTGTGGTCATGATTCGTATGTCGTTGTGTGAGGAATTTGGTTTCGAATGATTTTATTTTCGAAACGAACGTTATTTAGGGGGGTCACTAAAATCGAACAAGTATCCCTTACCTAGAATTGACGACTTGTTCGATCAGCTTAGGGAGGCTACTGTGTTCTCCAAAATTGATTTGAGACCTGGATATCACTAGTTGAGGGTAAAGGATGAAGATATTCCTAAGACGGCATTCAGGACCAGATATGGGCATTATGAATTTCTTGTCATGCCTTTTGGTCTAACTAATGCACCTGTAACATTCATGGACTCGATGAACCGTACGTTCAGTCCTTACTTAGATCAGTGTGTGGTGGTGTTCGTTGACGACATCTTGATTGATTCAAAGTCGTCCGACGAGCCTGAGAAGCATTTGCTAATTGTGTTGTAGATTTTGAGAAAAGAAAAGTTGTATGCAAAGTTTAAGAAGTGCGAATTTTGGCAAAAGGAGGTCAAGTTCCTTGGTCATGTAGTTTCAAAGGATGGAGTTTCTATGGATCCTTCGAAGGTTGAAGCAGTGATGGGTTGGAGTCGCCCTACTACTGTTACAGAGATCCGTAGTTTCCTTGGATTGGCAGGGTACTAGAGGCAATTCATTGAGGGGTTTTCTGGTATTGCTTCGGCTTTGACCAAGTTGACAAGGAAAGACACTCAGTTTGTGTGGATTGATGAATGTGAGAAGGCCTTCAGTGAGCTGAAGACTAGATTGACTACAGCTCCAGTGTTGATTATCCCATCTAGTGGCGGTGGTTTAGTTATTTACAGTGATGCTTCTCATCAGGGTTTGGGTTGTGTGTTGATGCAGCATGGTAAGGTTGTTGCTTACGGCTCTAGACAGTTGAAGACGCATGAGCGGAACTACCCTACTCATGATCTAGAACTAGCTGCAGTGGTTTTTGCCTTGAAGATTTGGAGACATTATCTTTATGGTGAGAAGTTTGAACTCTTTTCTAATCATAAGAGTTTGAAATATCTATTCTCCCAGAAGGAGGTTGATTTGGTTAAGATGTTGTGGAGTTATCATGATGAGGGTGATGCGTCATGGGAGTAGAGTCTGACA
Organism: Rosa x damascena; assembly: GCA_001662545.1. Lineage (NCBI taxonomy): Eukaryota > Viridiplantae > Streptophyta > Magnoliopsida > Rosales > Rosaceae > Rosa > Rosa x damascena. Next base: position 16,247 of record LYNE01002935.1, read on the forward strand.
TGAGGGCGAAGTAACCACTGCTGTTTGTCGATGAGCTTGCTTAAATTTCGGGACGAAATTCCTTTAAGGAGGGTAGACTGTGAAGACCCGAAATTTCAGTTAAATATTTTGTAATTCAATATTTGTTTAGTATGAATTATGAATTGTGGGCATGATTCGTATGTCATTGTGTGAGGAATTTGGTTTCGAATGATTTTATTTTCGAAACGAACGTTATTTAGGGGGGTCACTAAAATTGACTTTTTATACGTAAAGAATTTGAGGAAACTTCCTTCATGAAAGTTGTAGAGCTCGTCGATACGAGTCCGTGCTTATGCGGAACACAAGGATCAGAATTTGTATGAATTAGTTATCGCATTTAGAAGAATTTCCAAGTTTAGAATATATATTTTTGGAAACTTTCCCCATTTAGGGTTTCCATTTCTGTCAGCCGTTTTCTTCCTCTTCTCCTTCGTTCTCTCTCTCTCTCTCGGCCGAAATGAGCTCAAAATAGAGCAATTCTTCACTACCCGATCTCTTCCTCCTCAAGCTACCTTAAGACATCAGACCACCTCCATTAGCTTTGCCTCGACCTTGCACAGCTGCCACTGGCAGCCTTGCGCCGCAACACGGCTGGAAGTGGCGGAAGTGGACTCGGCTCCATTTTGAGCCGATTTCGAGTCGATCTCGATATCTCGAGCTACAGGCCACCAATTCTCTTGATTTTTGGCTCATTGGACTTGCCTCAACTTCCTGAACAAGTACCAAGAAGGACCGGACCTGGGTAGATCGATTTCATGTTCGTCAGAGCTCAACCTTTCTAAATCAAAAAACAACCTTTCGATCAGGATATCTCGAGTTACAGATCACTATTCCTTATGGTTCTTAGCCTGGTGAACTCGCCTTGAATTTTTGAGCAAGTAGCCATAAGGGATCGAGGCGAGTGGTGGAAGTTTTTTACGTCGAACTGGAGCTCGCCGGTTTCTGAAAATTTCTGGCCAAACCAAATTGTTCTAGATTATTTTCGACCACTTCCTTTCGTTTTCAGACTTCATGCTAGTTAGGAAAGTTGTTCAAATCGATGAAACGAGGAGGAACAGCCTGGCCCTGACTTCGTTAACGGTGGTTGGCTGCGGCTCTGCCTCTAACTCCGGCGGGAATTTTCGGCCATCTTCGATCACCCCAAGGGCAGTTTCTGCCTATTTTTATGTTCTAAATGTCGATACTATCATTTCGTTATATAGCATGTAAATTTTGGAGATCGTATGATTAAGTTATGAATTTTACAATTTCGATCGTTTGATTTGAGATCTATGAAGATCGGATCGTCCAATCTACTTGTAGTTTTGATATAATGATTGTAGGACTGTTCCGATGACTTTCTGTGGTCCCGGGTGAAGATCCAACTGTTGGATCTTTAGATAAGTACATTTTTGAATTGTACGCTAAGTTAATTATCGTATTTGGTTAGGTGGTTGACGGTTTGAGTTGGTGGACGATTGTGAACTGTATTTTAAGCTGTTGAGAAGACGCAGCGAGATTGGAGGTGAGTAAATCTCACATGGTTCATTTACGAACCGAATTTCCTTATTGCACAATTAATTGTTATGTGTGAAAAAATGGTTTTAAGAAAATGAGATTTAAAGTTGTGATGCCCTGGAAATTCGTATTTATTTTCCGAGGATTTTCCGGAATCTAATTTACGGTTATTGGACCGTTTCATGGCTCGTGGATGGAACGGAAGTGTTTCGGACAAATTTCTATTCGGAAAGTATGACTTTAGGGGGCTTAAGGTTGACTTTCTATACATTGTGATTCTCTGAAAACTTCCTTCGTAAAAGTTGTAGAGCGCGTCGATACAAGTTCGTGGACATGTGGAACGTGAGAATCGAAGTTCGTACGTGAAAGTTATGAGCATTTGAAGTTTTGGGAAAGTTCTATAAATAGGAGTTTCCATTTTCGGAAACTTACTATTTTCATTTTTTTTCACCTTTTCTTTTCCGGAAATCAGAAGCTCTGTTCTCTCTCTTCTTTGCGCGTGACCCGACCCGCTTTTCCGGCGATCTCCGGCCGTGAAAACTTCCAGATCAGTTCGCCTCCTCCGTCTGGTCGTCCCTGTGGTGTTCTCTAGTGGTGATATCCACTGTGTGCGGTGCAGCAAGGGGGAGCAGGTTGGTGTTTTTAGACCCGACCGGAAAACGTAGCTCCGGCGACCGTACGGCTTCAAGTTTCATTCCTTAGCTTCGTGGGGGTCGTCTGAGTCGATCTATGGTGTTTGTTTGGATAGATTTACGTGGAAATCGATTCAACTCGGATTGAGCAAAAATCCAAAGCTTGTGAGGATTTGAGCATTCGATCGACTTGTGGTTTTGGCATATCGATCGTGGGAGTATTCCGGAGACTTTGGGAGGTCTTGGATGTGGTTTCACCTCGATTGGCGCTACTTTGGGGATTTTAGTTCAAAACAGGGGTTTCGAACTTAAACCGATTGTCAATTGTTACTAAGTTGGAACCGTATGTGATTAGGTACTTGACGAAGTATTCTTGGACGGTTAGTTGTGGTTTGGGCTGCTTTGTTCTGTATTGAAGATGCAGCGGGAATTGCGAGGTGAGTAATCTCACAAGGTTCATTAATGAACTGAATACCTTTATTTTTTAGAGTTATTTAGTAACTGCAAACTATAGTTGGTATTAGTCAGCATTCCTAGCGGATGACTACGTATATATATATATATATATATATATACATGAAATATATATGTTTTGGTGGTTTGTGGATTTATGAAAACAATATGCGTGAATGATGCTTTTTATTGTTTTGGGTTGTGGCTTTTGGAAAACAAATGATTGTGGTAATGTTGATTTCTATTTGTTTTGAAAAGCGTTGAGATTTGTGTATTTGTGGAACATTTTAGTTCGCGGTGGGTTATTTAAATATGGGTCTTATACCGGGAGTAATTGATAGGGGTTAATTACGGGGAATCTTTCATTTTAGATTCGTGTAACATTTTGGGTCCACTGCGACTCCTTTAAATATTTTGGTATTTATAACGTGGATCCAAAGACTTACGAGTTGAGGATCGTGGATCACGAAATGTGATCGTGGGTGGAAAAATCGGGACTTCACGCCTTTGGACGGGTTTGTGGATACGATCAGTTAGAGCTCTAGTCTGTCAGCCGTGCTTTGTTTCTTGATTGAAACGTGAATCATGTGAGTTTATCTCATGATTTGTGTGCTTTGTTTCTTGATTGAATCATGTGAGTTTATCCCGTGCTTTGTTTCTTGATTGAAACGTGAATCGTGTGAGTTTATCTCGTAAATTGTGTGGGTTTATCCCGTACTTTGTTTGTTGATTTAAACGTGATTTGGATAAGTTTATCTCGTGATTCGTGTAAGTTTATCCCGTGATTTGTTTATTAATTTAACTGTGATTTGGGTGAGTTCATCTCGTGATTCGTGTGAGTTTATCCCGTGATTTATTTCTTGATTGAAACGTGAATCGTGTGGGTTTATCTCGTGAATTGTGTAGGTTTATCCTGTGCTTTGTTTATTGATTTAAACGTGATTTGGGTGAGTTTATCTCGTCATTCGTGTGGGTTTATCCAGTGATTTGTTTATTGATTTAAACGTGATTTGGGTGAGTTTATCTCTTGATTCATGCGGGTTTTTATCCCGTGATTTTGTGTGAGTTGTTTTGAGTTACTCATACAGGCTTGCAAAAGCTTACCGGGTTTGTTGTGTGGCAACCCGATGCACCATTCAAATGGTGTAGGGGTTAATCCTGTAGGTTAGGGAAATCTTGGCTGAAAACTGAGGTAGCAAGCTAGCAGCTTTACGGTAGGAAGTCAATTTTGTGACTTTACTGTTATTAAGACTTCCGCCTGTAGTGAGCTCTGAGGAAAATTTACGTTTTATCTTCTTGTTGACAATTTAATTCGTAAGTTTATGTAATATATGACTCTGTGGAGCGAGTCAATATTGATATAGTTGGTTCAGGGCATCAATATGTGTGTAATTAAAGGGAAAAAGATTCCAGGTATTTTGTATTGATGACTGAAGATTCACGCATATGTAATTATGGGATTATATATCGATTTTAATTTGTGTTAAAAATCAGGAGCGTGACAAAAGTATATAAGAAAATGAATTTCTTGGTTTTACTATGTGTGAACTATAGTTGGTATTAGTGGTCATTCCTGAGTGGATGATTACGTGTGTGTATGTGTGTCTATATATATATATATATATATATATTTACGTGATTTTCTACGGAATGGTGTGGCATTGAGATATGTGGTTTTTTGATGATTTCGTTTATATACTTGAATGAAAGATTTATTTGCCATGAATATTATGATAATTGGTATTGTTGTGAGCATGATTTGGGTGGGGACGTGATATTGTGAATCGGGTGGGATTCTGTTTATATTTTGTTCTGCGGACTGAAATGTCCAAAGTTCGATGGTTATAATAACCAGAGTGTTTTGTTCTGAGGGCA
>LYNE01002936.1:11623-36870 GCA_001662545.1 Rosa x damascena
CCCAAAAATTAACATCAAGCAGTTACCTTTTATGCCTCCAAGCTGGAAACAAACGAAAATTGAGACCTGTCTATGCCGATCAACAACCTCCCTCACTATCAATCTAAGCGAGACGAAGAACCACAGCAGAGACCAAGATCAAACCGAACTCTCTCTCTCTCTGTCGATTTCAATTTTCTTTCTTCTGACTATGAGATAGATAAGAACGAACTCTCACTCTCTCACTCGATTTCAACTCTCTTTCAGTCGGTGATTCTTTTTTCTTTTTGTTTTTGCGAAGGTTCCCGAATCCCCTATTTGGTTCTTTACTCACGGTTTATAGAAGACCAGCTTGATATTCTCCACGAACAGTAAAGGCAAAATCAACTTAATTTTCCTCCCTTTGATGAACAGTAGTAACAGTGAACTCATCTTTCAATATATGTATAATATGCTTGAGAGCTTGACTTGTAGCACATATATTCAATTATGTATTTTGAAGGGCTATGACTTGCAGCATGTTTTAACAAGCCCATATTTGAAGTTTTTTGTCATTGCCTGTAGGTACAAGTGGAGGCAGGAACTTTGACATCGTGATTTCACCACTGGGATTTGATGGACAAAGTGAGTCCAGATTTATCACATAGAAGTGAAAGGCTTCTGCTTCACAACTTGGTCTCAGGTTTTTGATTTCTTTCCTCCTTGCTTGCAGGTTGTTGGAAATACTCCAAGAGAACATCAAGGGTGAGGTTTCCTCTCCATACACCAATTTTGATGATTTGTGGTTTGTCTCGCTTGGTCAATTCCTTGTGTGGCTTGTTTGCAAGTGGTGCAAGGCCATTTGTTGTGTTGCGGTGGAAAGGAAGGCAGGAGGTAGAAGACTTTTGGTGGTGACCATTGTTGCTTCTGTAAAACAGCACCTGTGGAAGCAAATGGGCATTGGCCTTGTATGATGACACTGTTTTCTGCTGCAAAGCACTTGTTGGTACTCAACAAGGCTTAAAAAAAATCCACCGGATTGGTCATACACCCGTTGATACACATGTATCGTAAACGGGATTATGACCGCTCCGAGGACCTCCATAGCTCCATGGTGACACAGGTAGAAGAGGTGCTGCACAGAAAAAGAAAGTAGCACTGGTGGATCAAAGAGGCCCCAACCTTTGTGTTGTTTTCTTGTTGGCTCCTTGCTTCGATCAAAATTGCTGAACTCTTCCTCTCTCCTCTGCAGCAAGGCTTTGCCTCTTTCTTGATGTATTTCTTGTGTCACTTTTGTTGTAGAGAGTGTGCCTTTTTATAGGCAACAATGGATCACCGTGTGAGCTGAAGATGACAATATCTCTCATTCAAATTCAAATTTAAATATATGATCAAAGCAGCAACTAACTCATATTCTCAGCCTTAAAATTCTGGTGGCTTTTGTTATCCTTGTTGGATAAATAATTTAACATCTCTTTGCTTGCCGTTTGAAACCAATCAAAGCTTTGAATAGCAATATTTCTCATCTGCTTGCTGTTTGAATTTGGTCAAAGCCAATCAAACTTTGAATGGCAATTATCTTCATTCAAAGCTAACAAACCGTAAGCTTATCAGTAGAGATATATGAATGTTTCCCCTTTTTTTTTTTGGTCTCGCAACAGCTTGTACAAGCGTATGTGCACCGACATTTGTTGTAATGGGCTCCCACTTTTCTGATTTATTTTGAAAGACCATCACCGTGTAATTTTTGGACTCGTGATTTTTTTTTTTCCGGTTTCAACAGAATCCAATCTAGCTTGGTCTAGTTCTTCCAACTCTTGTAGCATGGCTCGAGTGTAGTCACCAACAGTTAGATTGTTTTGTTCTACTACTCGTAGGGCTTTGATTTTTGTTTCAACTAGAAGCATGGCATCATGGCCACATGTCAAGGCGAATGGTGTTGTACCAGTTGCCGACTGCTTTGAGGTTCAAAGGGCCCATAATGTCTCAGACAAAATCTTATGCCAATCGCGCTGTTTGTCTATTATCATTCTCTTTAGTGCATTAATCACCACCTTGTTGGAAGCTTCTGCCTGACCTTTTGCTTTGGGGTAATAGGGGGTAGAATGAATCATTTGTATTCCCAAATCCTTGGCGGCACTATACACAACATATGAGATAAAGACGGATCCTCGGTCTACCACAGTTGTTTCTGGGATGCCAAATTCATGTACAATATCTTGTTTAATGAAGGTAATCACTGTTTTACTTGAGATAGAACTATACGGCTTGGCCTCGACCCTTTTTGTGAAAAATCCGTCGCGACAAGGATTGACACATGTTGCTTGGATGATGGGGGTTGAATTTTTCCAATAATATCCATGACCCAACTACGGAACGGCCATGGATTAACAATAGGATGCAACAAATCAACCGGTACTTGGTGACGTGAGCCATGGATTTGACATTGTTTGCAGCCACGAGCAAATTCAATGCAGTCCCTCATTATAGTCGACCAATAGTAACCTTGTCTACGGATTAACCAACGCATTTTTATCCCTGATTGATGAGCTCCAAAAATATCCTGATGAACTTCACGCATAACTTTAAAGGGCATCTTGTCCCCCAACGCACAGAAGAAGCAAGTCATCATGACCACTTTTACGATACATCTGATCCTTGTAGAGTATGAAGTTCGTGGCTAAATATTGGATCTTACGATCATGTGTACCTTCAATATTGTCATGTAACCATATGGGATATCTCTAATCGGATGGATCCACAGTAATTACATAAATTTCCACGGGTACGGCACGATCTTGCAAGGCAGGCATTGTTCTCCCCAAAACTTTAATAGTCTGACTTGTCTCATTTTTTCCCATCTTCATACCAGAAGCAAGTTGTGCCATTTCATTAGCCTCAGAGTTTTCCTTCTGTGGTATATAGATGGAAGAAATCCTATCAAAAGCCTCGGCCAGCTGGTCTGCTAATGCATAATAAGGTAACAAGGACCCACTTGTACATTTGAACTCCTTAACTAGCTGCTTAATAACCAACTATGAGTCCCCAAGTATCAGGACATGACGAGCTCCTATCTCTTGTAACATCTCCATTCCCATGATTAGGGCCTCATATTTAGCTTGATTGTTTGTACAAGAAAAATCCAGTTGAAACGCAAATTGGAACACTTTTCCTTCAGGAGATTTAATCATAACTCCAGCTCTGGCTGAAGTCTCTGTGCTGGAACCATCAAAATGCATAGTCCAAAAGTTGTTTTACATAGGCTTGGTGTCAATGGTTCCAATTTCAACTTCTTCTGTTAGTTCTTAATCTGTGGACGAATGGTGAGCTAAAAAGTAGGCCAATGCTTGTCCCTTAACTGATTTTTGCGCCACATATTTAAACGTAAACTTTGAAAGATGCATAGTCCGTTTGCCAATACGACCGCAGATGATTGGTCGAGTAAGCATGTATTTAATCAAATCTGTCTTTGATATAATATGGACTACTAACGGCAACATGTAATGCTGTAGCTTTATTGCTGAAAAGTACAATGCTAAACACAACTTTTTAACAGGGGTGTACCTTTCCTCTACTGGCGTCAGAATTCGACTCAAGTAGTATACAACTTGTTTCTTCCCTTGATCGTTATCTTGGGCTAAGAAGCTACCAATTGAATTCTCAGCCGCGGCTAAGTATAGCTTGAGCGGCCGGCCTTGAACTAGTGGGTTCGCAAGGTAGTACTTAATGACATGCAATGTGTGCTAGTGCTCCTCCTTCCAAACAAATTGTTGCTCATTCTTTAACCGTAACAAAGGCCAAAATGGTTGGATCTTTCCTGCTGAATTTGCTATAAATCTTCTCAAAAAGTTAACTATGCTAAAAAAAGATTGTAACTTCTTCTTCTTCTTCTTTCAAAAAAGGTCGTGCGTTGATGATAGATTTTGCTTTATCCTTGTCCACCTCAATCCCCAATTTGTGGGTTCATCTTGAGTTTATGAGCTCGCATCCTCTCGAATGCTTATCGTAAATCAACAATGTGATTCATTTTCTTGCTAGGCTTAACGATGACGTCATCTATGTATACTTCTACTATCCGGCCAATGAGATCATGTTCATGGCCCGTTGATATGTAGCCCCAACATTTTTAAGGCCGAATGGCATAACAACTCGTTCATATGTTCCAAGTGCACCGGGGCATCTAAAAGCTGTCTTGTGCACATCTTCTTCAGCTATAAAGATTTGATTATACTCGGTGTGGCCATCCATGAAAGATAAAATTTAATGGCGTGCTGCTCCATCTACAAGAAGATCGGCCATTAGCATGGGACATTCATCCTTAGAAGTAGCCGCATTCAGATCTCGAAAGTCAATGCACACTCTAATTTTGCCATTTTTCTTTTTAACTGGCACAACATTAGATATCCATTCCACATACCTAGCAGTACGAATAAAGCCAGCATAACCAATCGTTCTATCTCATTTTTTATTTCTAGCTGTACGTTGGCGGAAAATCGCCGCAGTGGCTGTTTATATGGTTTAGAATCATTATACAAAGATAGTTTATGTTCTACAACGCTCCGGTAAACCAGGCATTTCATGACAATCCCAAGCAAAACAATCTTTATATTCCCTAAGTAAAGCTACTAGCTCTTCCTTAAACTCACTCGAAAGCAGCTTGCTAATGAAGAGCGGCCTCAGATCTTCAGGAGTACCAAGATTGATTTCTTTTCTAGGATCTTCTACCTCTACTGGAGTATCTTCTAACTCGGCCGAAGCAGGGCCGAGCTGTTCCATTTGGATCGTCTTCATATCTGCCTTTAGACAAAAACTCTACCAATTTAATGGTCGAACCCAAGTGGGCGGCCCTCTTGTGCCAATAGGCCAGCAGATTGCACATGTAATTCTCAACTGCGGCCATCTTCTCATCTTCTTTTCTGGTGTCACTCATTAAGAACTAAATCCAAAAGTTTAGCCAAAGCAGGACGCTCCGAGTCTTCCAAAACAGTCTTGGTGCCAAGTGAAATCATCTTGCGCATGGTAACACCTGTAATTTTGCTGGTATGGTCTTCCCTCTGGATCTCAACTGGGCCAACCTGTTCATCATGGTATGCAGCCTCTACGACATTAGCTGTGGCCATGAACGACTTATCATCAGCTCTCACGATCTCAATCTCATCTTCATTCCAGAATATGAGCATTTGATGAAGGGTGGAAGGGATGCACATGTGCTTGTGGATCCAATGGCAGCCCAATATGGCATTGTAGGTGGTATCAGCATTAATCACATAGAAGCCAATAACAATTGTACATACCGCCTATATTACATACCGCCAAGCATAATCAACGACCTCATAGGTGGGCCCCGCGGCATGGTTAGCCCCGCCTATGACATGCATCCGGTAGACCGACACCCGAGCTACGTTGCCATGGTGGAGGTCGGCCGGTATCTAGTCGGGAGGCTACTCTCCCATGCTCTCCAAAAGGCTTCAAGAGAAGTAATATGTGTATTATGTCCCACATCGGAAATGTAAACTAGATGGGGACTTCCTTTAGCTATAAGAGGAAGTCCTCCCCTTCTTGGAAGGGATGGATCCATGATCCCCACACTTGTATCACTACAAAGGTCACTTGACCTCACTCATAGTAAAATATCTAAGTGGACGTAGCCTTGCCCCAAGTGCAAGGTGAACCACTATACATGCGGTGTCATCTCTCTCTCTCTCCATCATGCTTCTTACTTTAGGTCCCGTATTCTTCAACAGAAACAACAATGCTTTTACTCCCAACCTTAATCTCAAGTGGAATCACTCCCATAGTCTTCTTTTTGCTACCAAAGAAATCATACACGGCCAGATCAGCAGGTAGAATGTCCTTATCTGCTTTCTTCAACTTTGAAACTACAATAATTGGAATAACATTCACCGCAGCACCACCATCAACTAGGACTTTAGAAACTGGATATCCTTTAAAACATGCAATGATATACAATGGTTTGATGCATGTGCTTCACCATGTCTGGAGTTGGTATGGATAACTGAGCTTGAGACTGCTCTTTAATAAGAACTTTCAGTAACACTGTATCCTCAACATCCCCGTCCATTGCAAGTGGCTGGTTAGGCTGTGCTAAGAAGTCCTTTGGAAGAACACCATACTTACTGTGACCTCTCCTCCGTCAGTTGACAATGCTATCACCTGATTCTGTTGTGATGACTCTGCAATGCCTGCATCTACCTGACCTCCTTCACAGAGGTCGATGATGTCTTCACCATAGCTGCGACTAGTGAAGCTTTCGCCGTTGCCAATGAAGTCTTCTTCACAGTTAACACCAATTGGCTTCTCAAGTTCTGGTTCTTCTTCTACCTCAATCATTGACTGCTCATCCACTGACATTTGGTTGACTTTTCCATTGCACACAAGAAAACTTGTTTGTTGATGATTTTCATTGCAGTCTATGTCCATGTTTGCTAGTTCCTCTTCCAACTTAAAATGAAAATCTCCTTTGTCTAGTTCTGCAGCATACTCAAGTTCTCGTTGGTGAACGCGTTCCTCCATCTTTACCAACAGTTTCCTCTCTTGTGGAGTTACTCCCTATGTACTGATAACCGAATACATTTTATGGTAGTCCTTCAGATACTTGAGATCTCACTATGATACTAGTAAATTAACAGGGTTCGCCACCAACTCCACACCATCTATTTGTGCTTGATACAAAATTTTCAATCCTGCGCGCACTTGATGTACTTTGCACGTTTAAAGGCTCAAGCCCTCGGTTTTTTGTTAAAACCTTCAGAGTATCAAGTTCTTCCCACGTCGGCCCGTACAAAGCTAAAGTCGAATGTGTCCTGTGGTACTCCTTCATGGTAGTCCAATTCTTTGAGGAAAAAGGAGGTGGCTTGTTTTTCAGGACTTCAACTTTGAACTTCTCAACTTAAGAGTTCCCCTTGACTCCTGGGGGTAGTTTGTAGATGCAGTTGCTGGAGCTTTCTCTGTAGCAGAAACATAACTGGTTCCTTTCTTCACATCCTCTGCAAGTGGCTCTGGGGTTGTTGTTGACATAGAAGTGGATCCTGAATCAAATTTCCTTGTTTGATGATGACTGCCATGCGGCTTTTGTTGATTCTCTGTTCCCTGCCATCCACAAAACCTTTGTGTGTTGCCTCTATATTCAAGTTTCTTCTATGCCTCCTGATCTTTTCTTGCCAACTCCAACCTTCTAGCCAAGGCAAGCTCTCGTTGCTATCGGCGTTTCTGGGTTTTGGATGAAGGCTCAATACGGTGATCTCTAGACACTCTGCCATACCACCTGTTATCATGGGTGACCAGAGGTTAATTTGTATGTCTGTGGCCTTGTTTCATCATATCCCTGGATGCCTCCATTACTCTGAGTGAAATTTCTGCTGACCCAACTACTGCGGCCAGTTCGGTTATATTCCATTGGAGACTTTCCCTTATCTCGATCAGTCTGACCATACTTCGTTGGAGAACTTGCCCTCTTATTGTTGTCATAAGGAGGGTTATCATAACAAAGCTTTCTACAAACAGGCTTTGGCTCAATCTTTGCGGTTGCTGGTCTCTCTCTCTTAGAATGCTCTTCTCCACATCTTCTATAACAACTTGGTTCTGTAGCAGAGGAAATTCTCTATCCGCATTGCACTTGTGATAAAGACCTTTGAGAAACCCCTTGATCAAGTAGCTTACCATTTTCCCTGGCTCTATAGTTGTCATAAGTCTTTGGTTGCAGAATTTTATCGAGACCAACCTCCTTCTGGCACCTTCCATATAGCACTGCGACCATTGGGACTTGAGCAGTTGTTAACTTAGAAGGAGAAAGCTTGATTGAACCCACCATCACTCTTTCAGCCATAAAGAGATCCGTCTGCTTTGCACTCATGTCAGCTGCCATGGGAACCCAGCACTGATCATATTCACTTTTGTAGTCCGGAAAAGGGTCGCTATCCATATTCATTGTAGAACTTGGCTTGTCAGGAAACTAAAGTCACTAAGCAAATAAAGGAAATAAAACAAATAAAATAAAATAAAACTAATCTAAGGCACCAAGCCTTAGCAATGCTCGGCTTTAATTTTTACCAAAGCCTAATCAAAACTAAGAACCTAGTGGTGGATATGCACAAATGAGTGGAATAGTTCAATGTTTGTGAGTTGATTTTAACATAACAAAAAGTAATGAAATGTAAAGCAACTAATAAAAATGCAAAGAAATTAATAAAAGTGTAACCAAATAAATGGGAATGTTGGGTGTAAGGGAGGTTCCTTCACCCAAATTCTATGTGTCGGAAGCTAATATAATGTAGATGCAAATCCCTACTTTGGCGGTAGTCGTATCCAAGGCGGTTCAAGGCTCAAGGACCGAAATTCCCTTTCATGGTATTCCTACTCCGGTTCAAGGGCCGTAGGAACTCACTTGGCATGAATTTGAGCCGGTTCATGGGTCACTAATTCATATTAAGAGGCGTAGAGATCGAGGAATTAGACTACTAAGCGACCCGCCCGCGCAATTACGCAACGGGTGTAAATCACCATGCTTATAACCCCTCGAATACGAAATTGAAGGTTTCTAGCCTAGGAATTAGAGGGGGTCAAGCCTCTAACTCCGTCCTAGACATGCTCAAAATATACACCCTAGAGTTGACTAGGCTCCTAGACATGCATTTTAACCCAACAAAAATAGATATAAGTATCCATCATATGAAAATTGCATCATTACATTAAATTAAACATCTTTTACACAAAATTTGGGTTAGGGACATAGCCCTAACCCCCAACAAGGAAATTACTCACAACCCATAATTATGAACATCAAAGATACAAAATTCAAAGGGAAAAGAGTATAGAAGTGTAGGAGAAAACAAGAATAATCACAAATAGCTAAAAGCTAGCATGACTAGTCTTGAATTACAACTCCCACAATTACCCAAGTCTTGAATCTTGTAGAGGTAGAACCCTTTGATGAATTCTTGAAGCTTTGGGTGAGTAAATCCTTCAAATCCCTAAAATAAAACTAAAGAAAATATGGAAAATGGAGGAGAAGAGGATGGGATAAGAGAATGAAAGCAGCCTAAAGGCTGCCCCCTGTTTTGGTGTAGTGCGGCTGATGTAGGTGTTGTTCTCCCCCGTGAGAATAGAATGGTCTAGCAATATATATGGAGGCGTTGATGCAAAGAAGAGAGAATGATAGATAGGGTATGGTGAAGTGTCAGCGTGTGTCTGGCTAGGGAGAAAAAGGAAAAGAAGAGAAAGTGGTATGGCTCTGGCACGTGGGTTTCCAACTTCCCATTCTTGCTTAATTAACCACAATGTTTAATTGAGCCCATTAGCTAGGCTAAAACGTGCAGCACCATACCCTTCCTAACTTGTTTAATTAATCAATCAATATTGATTAATTAATTAAACAACCACTTTTTACTTCTTCTTTTATTACAATTTTTTTTCTTCTTTTCCAAAAGCTAAGATTATTCCTTAGTCCCGTCATGATGTCGGATATCACACTTTTGTTGACATTCACCGGCGTTGACCATTTCGTCATTTTGTCGGGACTCCAACTTGCTCCACTTTTATACCATTTTATCTTGATTTCCACAACTCCGCTTATTCCCTATAATTAAATAAAAATGGATTAATTATATAATAATTGACATGAGGATTAGCTTAATTCTAGTGTTTTAGATATAATTACATGTATATAAATGCGTGTAATCATTCACAAACCATGAATTAGAGAATTGACGAACAACTGCATGCGGTTCTCTTCGCTATTCGCCTTACCACATTGTGAAATAAACCGCCCGATATGTTCAACTGTGGACTGATAAGCATCCCCAAAAAATAAATGGAAAACGAGAACACAGTATCAATGTGGTAAGGGAACTTGGTCAATATGAGGTGGATACAGCTTTGTATAAGTTGGTCTATTTACCCGCGGGAGCAAATCACCCACCATGCCTTCCACCAGATTCTGAACTTTCATTAAAGAGAATAGGTCTATTATGGTCGCCATGCCATTGCTGCATTGGTTGTTGCTGGTTAGGATAAGCTACCATTGTATTCCATGCTTCGCGTGATGTGGTGGATTGTGATGCAGGGGAATTTGTTGGCCATTGATAGGAGCATTTTAATGCGACGTTTTGACTGTTATTTCCTCATATTTACTTAGTTATTTCCTTAAATAAATCCTTCTTGTTTAGGAAAGTTTCCATCTTTAGAAAGTTTCTATTTTTAGTAATTTTAATAAAAGTTTCTATTTTCTAGGTACCTTGAAATAAATGGAGCTGAAATGAGCTGAAATGAAGAAATGGAGTTTTCCTGGTCTGACTAGGAATCCTAGTCAATGCAGGAATCCTGATGAGGCTAGGAAACCTAAAGGCATTAGGAGACCACATGATGACATAGGAGATATGTTGGGAGATTAAATCTGATTTTTGCATGGAAAATCAAGGAGATTACCTGGAGAATATCAAGGGAGAATTTTAAGGAAGAAAAGATTCAAAACAAATCCAGATTCGTTCCTCAATTCCCTCAAGATATGTTGGCTGAAATTAGAGAATAAAATCTGCAATTTTAATGTGAAAATCAAGAGAAAATCAAGGGGAGGACATTAAGGATAAAGCCATGGAGAGATTTAAGGGAGAAAAGGTCCAAAATGAGTCCGGATACATTGTCTAGGTTCATGCCTAGATATTTGGCCGAAAATGGTGAATAAAATCAGATTAAATCTTGGGAAAATCAGTAATAATATATTTGGAAAGATTATGAATTTATTTTGGAGCTTTTTGATTGGTTGAGTGACATGGCAGAGCTGACGTGGTATTAATTCATTGGTTGGAGCTGTGTGGTGCAACCAGAAAATTCCTTGGAAATTTAATTCATGAAGCCTTGACTTCCCCTATATAAACCCTCCTATTCTACACCATAAGACACCTCTTCATTCAGAAAATTCTCTCCGTAACGTCAAGCTTTCTCTCCATCCTCTAGTTTCAAGTCTTTGCGTCTTCAAGCAAAGAGAAGAAGAGAAGAAGAAGCCATGAAGCCTCCTAGCCGCCATCATCCACCTTGTGTCGTGAAGCTTTGGAGCCTTGCATTCAAGATCCAAGACCAACGTCTCAAGCTTTCCACCATTCATCCTTCATGGTGTAATTCTATCTTATTCCTTGTAACCTTTTTGGTTTTCTTTGTTTTGATTTCGTATGAACTTGATTTCTAGTTGACATAAACGTTAAGGGCAAAGTTTAAGCCCATTTTTATGTTTTGAAATAAAATTGTGATTTTTATATGTTGATTTATATGTTGCTTATGTGAGATTGCTTGATTGATTTTGGATTACAGAAAACTTTTATATGTATGTGTTATTTGGTGGCCAACTTAGGATATATGCATGTAATTGGAGCTAATTTAAGTAGTGAAGACTTTGGACAAAAGTCGAAATCAATTCAGGAGGATTGCAAATAGGTGAACTTATTCATAACTAGGTTGTGCACTTTGGTTGACATCTTTTCTTTGTTCTTCATGCATTGAATGTGTTCTTGAGTAGCTAGCTTTCTAGACTATGATTGCATGTTCAATAGGATTGATTTAGGTGTTTTCAGTTAGATTAATTATTCAAGGAAAGTAAAAAATGGGAAATCGTTTGCTTTCTAACGTTTCACATGGTCAACTTCTTTCTCATGACATAGATAATCAACTATAGGAATTGTGATTTGATTTCATTCATATGATTGTGGATTTTGATCTTTATTCCGTGCGTTCCACCCGTGTATATATGTTTCTACCTTTCTTTATTTTATTTATTTCAATTTTCAATTTATTAATCCTACACCCCCTCTCTTTATGTTTACTTGTATATATTTTTATTCTTTGTTTTATTTTTGTAAATAATACTTTGTACTTATTTTAATTCTTTATTTGTTTTTGCAATTACAAGTATACCCTCAATCCCCGGAATAGAACGACGTCGACCCCTATTTATCATATACTAACGATGACATTTTACAGGGTTAAATTATGCGCTTGCTTTTTAGCGTATCAGCCATGTCCTTGATTTGCTGCTTGGGATAGCCATGGCTATGGACCAGTAGTCTGTTGTTGCGTATATAGATTGAGAGGTTGAACAGGACGCGCAACATTATTCTGGTTGAAGGCTTGGTGAGATAGGTAGTTCTGAGGCCGTGGAATTGATGCGGCTAAAATAGCCTCACAATTTAACCCTGCAAAATGTAGTTGTCAGTATAGGATAAGCAGAGATCGTTCAGTCCGGGGATTGTAGGGTACACCTACACAAAAATGTCAATTAACAAATAAAAGAATAAAATGGGGGTTGTGAGATTTGGTTCCTAATCTACTTAAAATAAAAACAAAACAAATAAAACTTTATACAATGATCAACTTCCTTAACCTAGACCAATACCACTCAGAAAATTCATTTCAACATGCTACAAAAATATGTCCATCTTAAATGCCTAGATAAGAGCCCAAATGAAAAGCATCAGCGGATCAATCCATTTATCTAATTCGTTCTAATGTAGGCTTGGATCGGAAAAGTTCTTACCAAGCCCAATACTACTAATTTTCGAAAACACTCAGCGTAATTCTCTTAACTAGTAGTATTATCTAACTCTCGAATCAACTCACACGTGCAAATTAACCATTACACATAGAATTTAACACGTAATTTCCAGAATCGTTTAATCATTAAAGCATGATTTTTACCACTCGTTAGAACTAATTACTATTTGTTTAACTCAGCGTCTTAACAAATAACAATTACTCTTGGCAAATTAAGCAAACACACAATAACTCTCACTGTTATTCTAGCATGCAAACTTATTAACCTAACTCTGAAAATTACCTAAACACGTAAAAGGGCACAAGATTGTAACATGCATCCTAAAAGGATTCTTAAAATTAACTTAATAATAAACTGAAAATCTCAAAAATATTAATAAAAATATTCTGAAAGTTCCATGTCTCCAATTACACAACTCGCAAATCCAAACACACAAAACCGAAACAAAGATTGTAAGTAGAGTCATAGTTACACTTTGAAGCTTTCCTCAGCGGCTTGGCAACAAGGTGATGATCCTTGTCTCTGCTATGGTGGTGGAGCGTCCTTGACTCAGCAAGTGATCTTGGTCAGGAAGTGATGCAAATTCTATTCTGGACGTTGCCTATTTATAGGGGAGCATTGATTGGCTTTTGTCGATCATACCCTTCATCATTGGACGGATGGGATTGCATCATAATTCCTTTAATTTTCCAACAGAAACGTCTTCTTTATGGCCTTAAGTCCTTTCATAATTGGGCAATTCCTTTAATTTCCAAGCTTAAACGTCTTTCTCTTATTTATTCCCCAATTGAAAACGTCTTTCTCTTTAGTTCCCTTCTTCATTGCTTGGTCAACCTGATTTAATAAAGGGCACAAAATTAAATTCTTTTAGAGAAAATAAAAGGAATTAAAACAATTTAATTTCAGAAAAATACTCCCATAAATTCTCTCTTAAGGCCCACAGATTAGCATGACGGTGAGGAATCCTGATCCAGCTAGGATTCTTCATGAATTTTGCGTTTTCTGCCTATTTCACGTCAAACACTCTACAAGACTCTTAAAATGACTCGATGACTCAAAATAAGAAATTTAAGGGAGAAATAACTCTAAAATGGGGCATATACTCATTAATATCGTTGCACATTCTTCTTCTATCAGGAATCTGGTATACATGATTCTGGTTGCCTGTATTTTTCCCTAAGTGTTCACTAGGAAAACTTGTTGAGTTGACACTTGTTGAACTAACTACTGTCGCGGCTCTAAAAAAGACTGTTGTTGACTGAGAGGATGAACGGTTGTGGCTGGTCTTATTGGCATTGGTGTAGATTGTCCAGTTGGAGGTGGTATTTGTTGTGTTTGGTTGCTTTGACCTTGCTCAAAAGACCAATTTCTATTACCTTCATTCTGACTACTCTACGGCACATGTGTTCTTGTTCCAGTTTGAAACCAACGCAGCCACGCGTTCATCATATCAAACTGGACTCCCATGCTGCAGTTGAGTTGCCCAAAACTATTTTCAAGATTACGGTTGATCCGAGTGAAACTGTATATACCTCCACTATTATGGAGGATTTGCTATGTCATCAAGCATATGTGACACCCTTTTTGAGGGACCCACAAGCCATGGCGGGACCCAACCGTAGCATGCATCCCATAGCCCGATGTCCAAGCTACTCCACGGTAGTCGGAAGGGCCAATACCTCGCCGGGAAGCCATCTTCCCGGCCTTGCCAAGTTGCCTTCATAAAAAGCCTTTGTACACTTGAATAGTTATCTTTTGCATCCCACATTTGAAAACATGTAAAGGAGAGGGGTTCCTTTGCCTATAAAAGGGACCCCTCCTCCCACTTAAAATTCATCCCATTACATCTCTTGTAATCCCCTTGGGCCGCAAGGCCCAAACACACTAGTTAAGCTTTCAAGTGGACGTAGTCTCCCGCTAAGGTGGGAGACAAACCACTGTATTTCTTGTGTCTTATTTACTCTCTCTCTCTCTCTCTATTTCTTTCTTTAATATTAATTAGAGCCTTCGGTTTCTAAACATTAACAGAAACAATTTTCAAGATTTTGGCCTAACCAGCCAATGCCATCATCAACGTTGTCAAGATCATGCTTAAGACTCTACCAAGATACATCGGCTCTAGTGGTTGTAGGTGCAATTGTCGGTGCTGGTTCATACAATGGATTAAATCCTGATGGCCACAGAGTCTGACCTGTACTAATTGTTGTAGATGCATTAAATGGTTCATACAACGGATTATATCCTCGAGAGAAACCCTAAGGGAATGATCCATTAGTGGCTGTAGTTGCTGGCACACTAACCGACTGGGGTATAACCTGGTGGCAGGCCCTATGGATAAGCTACAACATCATACGGTCGAGTACTAGCTGCAGTTATAAAATCAGCTTTGTATGTTATCCCTGAGGTTTGGACGATATGTAACTGCGGCTACTGACTGAAAGATGGATGACTCGCTGTAGTGGAGGTTGACACTAACATGGCGGTCGCGGCAACTGACGATGCAGGATTTGCCATGACTCCACTTGTAGAGATCCATTGACGTTGAAGCTGGTTGAATTGATGCCATTGGGAGACTTGACAGGGGTACAATGGGATCTCTTAAGGCAGCTGATCTGTTTGGACAAGAAAAAGAGGTATGGCATTGTTTCCTACACCTATAACAACGATTCCCTCGAGACTTGATGTAGGAATCTGATAACATTCACCTAATGTTGTCCCACTGGGTGTGCCAAAAAATATTCGCTCAAAAATTGTCTCGGCCACATATCACTAGGCCGAGGGCTTCTTTGGTTTACACGTGTCCTTTTGGAGTGGTGATGTGTGCGCAGGCGTGACAACCCGCGGCTTGGAGGCCAAGCGAGGTTTTGTACTGTTTATAGATCTTGTGCTGATCTGACTTCTGATCAATTGATTGTGGGCTAAGAAAGGATCAATCTCGGCTATGGGGTTCTCTCTGCCTTGAATGCAAGGACTTTAGCACGAATCGGCCTTACCTAGCTGGAATGTTCGTACTGTGCAACTCGGTGAGTGAACGTGAAAGTGCGAGCAGTGACAATTGACAAATAAAGTCAAGGCATAAAGTGCAACCTTGATACCTTGATTCAATATGGGTACAAACAAAGAAATGCATGAATGCTAGAAAACTCGTTTACTAGATTCAAACATTCTGGTGATGTCTCTTTTTGGTGATTTTCTTAATGAGTGCAGGAATGTAAATAATGCAAAGTAACCAACAAGAATGTAAAAGTTCAGCAAATAGATAAACAACAGGAATGTAAACCACGAGAAATAAAGTGCAGACAAAGTAAACAGCGAAAAGATAAATTGCATGAATGTAAAGAGCAACAATGTAAAGTGTGGGAAAGATAAATACCTATAAAGAAAGCGATAAGATAAACACATAAAGATTGATAAATGTTGCTGAAATGTTGAAATGTATTGAGATAAAATTTGAATAATCGGGTAGAGCGTTTGGTCGAGGACCTCTAATAATGAATCCTATGATCCTTTTTATAGTGAAGCTAAACTACTTAATGAAGGAAAAGCACAATCTCAGCCTTTACTGCTAAGACCACATTCATTACAAACAAAACAATATTCACATTTCTGATATTTTTGACGTTATCAATGATCGATGCTTTCATGAGCAATTACTCAGGTCTTGTAACTGATGAGTGGCAATAAAACCCTTAATGCTCATTCAAGCTAATTAATCCAAGCTTTGGTAAAGTTTTTCCTGTATGAAACTGATAATCTAGCTCTTTGATGTGTCGCGACTAATTATGTATTGTGGGTCCGCGATCATTTATTACGCCTTATGGGTCATTTGATCTCTTCAGATTTAGTAACGGTTCTCTGAACACATTATCTTCTGCCATAAATTTGAGAATTAACTTTGTAAATCTTTTATGTACTGCGGCTAATTAGCCGTGGTCATTCTTTAAGCCTTGTGGGTTGTGAGCCCCAGAAAAATGTGTCAAGCTTAGCGAAGATCGTGAGATAAATTATTTAACGATCTCGATAATCATCCATGTGCTCGAGTATATTTTCAAAAATTTTCACAAGGTGAAATCCTCGATTTAGAGTTGGATAATAAAGTATACGTCACGATGAGTTCGTGGGAATTTTCGGGGAATTTTTCGGATACCCAAGCCATTTATATCGATTTTCCGAAGTTATGGGATCTTAGAAAATAATTTAAAGAAATAGGAATTTCCGCGGTGCAATCCTAGCCGTCGATCTCACACCGTTTCATCCCAGCCATCCACCGTCTCCACCTCTTGATCCTAGCCCTTGATTACAATTTAGGTTGGGATATTTATAATCCTGGATCAGATCAAGGATGGGGATTAGTTTCAGAAAACACGAGAGAGAGAGAGAGAGAGAGAGAGAGAGAGAGCTGGGAGCTCTGACCCGAACTCCACCGAACAGAGAAGGAAACCCGGCAGTTGCGTCACCATCCGGCCACCCCACGACGGTTCACAGGCATCATTTCCTTCATCTCTGCGTCGCCTACATCCTTGCGTCCTTAGATCGTCCATGCATGGAACGAAGACGGAGAATTGAAGACCCGAAGCTCTGAGTCTCCCCGGCGAGTTTATGCAATATCCGGCCACCGTCTGGGCAGCACTCGCTCTAGTTCGACGTTGTTATTGAGGCCGGTGACTCTCCCGTCACTTATGGGCTCCCTTTCTTACTTGACAGCATCTGTGGGCCGAGCATCAAGGATCACGCTAGGTTATGGCACCATAAATCATCAGTTCTCCCTCAAGCCAGCTTCGGCAGTGTGTGGGGAACTGGGTTGGGCTAAAATCAATGCTTGAAGGTATAATTCGAATTCTTGAATTGAAGTTTGGTTCTTGTTGTGCAAATCGGAAGTTAGTGACTTGAGTTGGTATATCTGTTGTTGGTACTGAAACTTTGGATTGGAATCGATTATTTGTATGTGCAATGAACTGTGGAGTTGTGGTGGAGCTCGAATTGCCTTGGTTGTGTGTTCAGTTGTTTTGAGTTAATTGTATTGAGTTGTTAAGTTGGAAAAGTGGCTATGGTTAATTAAGAAGTGAAAGTATAGAAGATGTGAATTAGTCGTGATTGTGGCTGTGGAATGTTTGAAAAATGATCAAGTTTGGGTGTCTATAGTAGTTTTGGGCACACCTTGTATGAACATTAGAAAGTTGGGTGGCCATTGGTAATTTCCGTCGAATTACTGCGTGTGAAGTAAATTGAGATCTTGCATTGGTGAAGTCGTTATGGGTTTGCTTGTGCATTCCACGGTTTGATAATAAGTAAAGAAAATAAATTCATATATTGGGTGGCCTTAGTAAATCGACTGCGCTCAATATATGTTTTGTCGATATCAAGTGAATGTTCGATAATTTAATTAATTATCGAACCTGTCGCAGTTGGTCAAACCTTGGTCAACTCCTGGTCAAACCAGGAAAAGTTAGTTAGACTATTTATTAATCATCGAGATTCACATATTTGTTCAATAAATTATTAACGATCGAAATGTCGGAACTTAGGACTCCAGTTACCCAAGGAACGGAAGGTTCGCGACTCTTGGATTACGTGAGAGAAAACATAGGAATCCAGGTAGGGATTCAGGACTCTCCTCGGTTAGTGATTTTCTTATATATATGTTGTTATGAAAATGATGCATGTTAAGTGGTAAGGTTTGGTTAAGTTAAAATGCAACGCATACTAACCAATTCGTGAGGAATGTGATGGCTTGAGGGCGAAAGGGGCACTGACTTCCTTGGGTTCGATTCCCTAAACCGCCGGAGGGTTAGCTACACTAGTCGGACAGTGAGCGATAGCAATGACGACCTGATTCCGTGTGTGTAGCTAGGTAGTAGACGCTCTCGCTACGCTTACCTGGTGATAAATTAATTTGAGGTAAGGTCATGTAGTAGGTCTATGGGACCGGCCATCAGGCAATACTTGGATTTGGAGCCATATTAATTAAAGCATCATGCATCAGTTTTTAAGTTATAAAATATTATAAAGTTTGTCGTTCCTTGGAGTCTTTGGTTTGAGCATGTTTTCATACTGGGATCCCAAAGATATATTTGCTGGTTTCAAACCTAGTCGTGGTAGAGTTCCTGTAGAGTAGCGAGGACGAAAGCTCACCCCTACAACAGTGTGGATGCAGGTACTGTGCACTGGTGATGGGACAAGAGCGGACAGAGCTGGGTGTGTAGAACAAGTTCGGTAAACCATCGTTCGAACTTTATTCTAAATTCTTTTTCTTGAACTTCATGTTCCGGGACTTGTTGATAGCCTTGTGTCAAATTTAGTTGAATTCTCATTTCATGAGATTCGTATATCTCATGTGAGCCTTCATTTTATGTTCTGGACGAAGGAAATAAATTCTAGTGATTTAAAGATTTTCACCTCAAAAGTACTTGTAGCTTCCACTGTGTTTTTCTAAAAAGTTTTCAAACAAAATGCCTAGCAGTTATCTAGAATGTAAATCGAGCGTTCGGTTTATGTTTTAAAGACTCGCGGCACTGTGACGTTCTCAAACTGGTGAGATGCAGTTTGGGGCATTACATGGGTCAGGCCCACCTATCTGCCACATGGGCCTTGCCAAATATAGGTTCAAACAGTATGGTATGATTCTTTACTTCACGCAGATCTTACACATTTTAAACAAGACCATTGAAAGCCAAAGGGAATATAGCAATTCAAACATGTTGAAAGCACAGCGCGAAAGCATTCAAACCAGTTACTTGAATTTGAGTATAGTTCTGATCCCTTGGTATGGCTTTGAAGTTTAGTTTCTGCTATTTCATTTAGTCTAAGAGAATAATTGAGTGAAAAAACATAAAAGCATAGTATAATCGAGAATTAATGAACTGTAGTAGTTCCACCAGAACTATAAAGCAGTGATTTATTTATTTTATTGCTCCATTTGGTAGGCTTGTAGCTCCTTTTACACGACCTAATTTAAATAATTGATCATGGTGTAGCAACAAAGAAAGAAAAATAGTAGGTGCATGGTTGAAACAAGAACTTTTGTACTAATTCGCTGCTTACTTCTGCTGTAAGATGGACCGTGATACTTTTGTATCTTCATTTCGAAGTTATATTACTTGAAACTATTTACGGTTAATGTAGAGGCATTCCGTTCATACCTTAAAGATTAAGTTTACTTGTTACTATCTCTGGTTTAGGCTACCCTATCTCTAGTTTATGCATTTTACTCCACTGAGTGATACAACACAAATTCCTTTTTGTCCACCTCTAACAACATTCAGTCATGTTAATTTGGGACAATAATGGCAACAGTTCTTATAATTGATTATAATAAGAGCAGAAAATGTGATTAACATAGAAATAATCAAATGGAAGACAAAAAGAATCTGTGTATATAAAGCACATCTAGAAACGAGGATCTTGACAAATCCTCAAAGGCATTACTTGTTAAATAGTCTGACACAATTGTTATGTTTGATGTGATCCACTAAAAGTGTCTGATATATATAGATATAAAATGTTAGACTATCTATCTGGTAAGAGAACATTACTTGTTGGTAAAACTATCTGGATTGTTACTACAAATACTTAAACAGATGCCTCTTGTGCTAGCTGTTGCTTGAAGTGACCACTTTTTCTTGCAAATGAGAGATGACAGTTAGAGACTTTGACTAGGAGGCAGTGTAAGTCAATGACTGCTAAGAGTTTCTGAATTTTTCCTTTTTTTTTAATTTTTTTGAAGTAACTCCATGCTCAATTAGTTTCGTCCAAGTTATCATGTTTTCTCTCTGTGAGAAAACCCTAACCCAAGCGCAGTCATGTTCGTGCGGCCTCGGTCCCCTACTCGGTGTCCCTTTCTGACTCCTTCGATATCTCTCCATGCAAGAATTGAAGACATGACGACAAGTTTTACTTCTTCCGTCGCGCTTGCAGGTGATAAAGTGGTGGATATCACCAAGTTGACAATAGGACCTGTGAAGCGCTCCTCTCAGGCATTTCTGCAAGGGAGGTTCTTGACCACCAAGATAGTAGATGTTAGGGAGGTGCGCCGGCATTTTTAATTACTAGTGTGGATTCTAGAGAAGGGGTTTTAGATTCAGGGGAAGCCCAAGGTTGATTTTTGTTTTCTTTTGATGATCGTGGGGATTGCAGTATAGTCTTAAAGGAAGGAGCATAGAATTTCAATCGTGTTACACTGATCTTGTATGAGTATGATGGCTTAACCCTGATTGACAAGGTGAACTTGTTGTCGATCATCTATTGGGTATGTATTACTGATATATATTCCACCATTTTCAGAAACTGTTGTGAATATTGCTTCAGGGAAATATCTTGATATGGATGAGAAGCTTTTTAATTACAAGAAGGAAATTAGGGTTAGGGTTTCACACGAAATCTCTATAAAAAAATATAAAAAATAAAATAAAAAATAAAAAGAGAATACCACAACTGGTCACTCAACTATTACTGGCCTGTTCAACATTTTACTCACTCACTTTTTAAATATATCACTTTGGTTACTGAACTTTAACTTTGTTATTCACTTAATCACTCGGTCACTCCGTTAATTTTTCCATTATTTTTTTTTTGCCACAATATCAAAGATATTTTTGTCCAACCAATCGTGAAAAATTGAGAAGTGTTTTAGAGAAACGAGAATTGAGAGAAAATTGCTACGTATTCTCATTGATAATAGGGGCCTCTTTATATAGAGGATTACAATGCATAGAGTCTGAATCATACAAGGAAAGATAATCTCTAGATTCTTCTAATTAAACCCTATTACCAGTAGGTCAAATAACCTAGAGTTTGGACCAAACACAAATTAGGGTTTTACTTGAACAAGAAGTCTAAATTTGAATAATTGGGAGAAGTGACTAAAGTAAGATTTTGATAATATTACCCTCTAAAAATGCAAGTTGGTTGAACTAGTCCACAGAATCCGTACGGATTCTATGTAAGAACATAATGAGTATTTTCATATCCTTTGCATAGGACGGTCTCAGTCCTAATTTCCCTAAGGAACGGGCTTTGTAAAACGAGCGAGAGGCTTTAGAAGCAACCAATGAGAATTTTGGTTAGGCCTGAGCGTCTGAAACACTATTTGAAGAAAATTGGTGATTGCAGCATCACCTAGGGCACCATCACCATGATGGACGCCATCCATGGCATCATGGATAGGGATTGCACCAACCCTAGGCTGGTGGTGGACGGAGGCGGTGCCCTAGGAAGTTGCGTTGGTCACACTTAGTCCAGAAATCAACTTTTGATTTATGCTTCATTTCGCTCGAAAGAAATGATGTCCATGTGCAGTCTTTAGTAGACGGATCATCATATCATGACTAGAATGATCTATCATGTTGTGACAAAGCTAATATGTGTCTAAATCCAAGAGATCTTCTCTCATAACTTTTATAGGATTAATAACTCGAATAGTGACATAGAGTTATTAATGGCCCAGCCATCGTAGTCACAAAGTCATATGCTCAGAATCAAAATGGAGTCCACTAGAGAGACACATAAACTTCTCTAAGATGCTCCTTTGTTCGCAATCATTAGAGGTATCGCAAAAGAACTCATTTATGTTCTCTACATGCGTTTTCGCATGAAATCCGTTGGCTACTCATAGGCGTGATTTTCCCTAAAAGCGTAGAGAGTTTTTACGACAGTAATCAAGGTGCCTTTTGGCAAGGGGAACTTGGGCTATTCCATGTCCTTGAATTAATATTAATGGCCCAGCCATCGTAGTCACAAAGTCATATGCTCAGAATCAAAATGGAGTCATAATGAAAAGAACTCGAAATTTTATTCATAAGCCAACGGAGTTACATCATTGTCTCTTTGACCAAAGAAAATCTAATCCAAAATCCTAGCAAATGCAAAACAATGGTAGTTGTCTAACTTCTTTAGGTAATTCCAAAATAAATGTGACCAAGTGAGTAGAGAGATGTCGGTGGAGCAAGGCTCGCTTAAGTACCACTAATCTCATAACCTTCCTAGACATCACACTTACTTTGGGTGAGCCTACTTTGAAGAAAGACCAAACCATTGACATTTACTACAAAAATATATGGCAATTGCCTATTACATCTCTTGGAAAAATAAAGACTTAAACAGAATTGGTGATCTATTGATCCTAGCCAAATTTGTAGTCTTTAACCCTTCACTCTAGATCATCTTTTTGATCTTCTTGTTCTACATAGTAAGCTTCTCTTGCATCACAATATGCTTTGTAGGCGGTGACAATTTCTTCACGAGCTCTAGAAATGTGTGCTTAATGATCAGACACTCCACATCGAGAACATACATCTCTTTGCTCAAACTCCATTGATTGAGGCGCTTTGAAAGCGTCATTCAGATGGCTCTTAGTGTTGGTGGCGCCACCAACATGGCCAGAGGCATTGCCTCCCTCTCTCTTTCCACGTTGACCTATTCGGTTCCGTGTTTGCCTATTTTGGCTATTACCTTCCCAAGTAGAGCGATTATATGGACCAGAAAGTCCAGAAGTATCCCTAAGGTTAGGGTTTCGCTCTTGGCGCATTCTCTTAGGGGTGCGACTATAATTGGATTCCAAAATATGCTCTATTTCCAGGGATCTCGAATTATAGTTATTCACAAGGATGTTGTCATGCTTTTCAGTGACATTCATAGCTCCAATAAGCTCATGAAACCTTGTGATCCATCCTGCAGTAACATCAATTCGATAGTTCTTAGCAACCATCAATGCAGAGATGGGGAAGGTAGAGAGAGTCTTCTCAATCAACATCGCATTTTTGATCTCTTTATCACAGAATTCCATTAAGGATTTAATGCGAAGTGCTTCCGAGTTGTAGTCAAGAACTGACTTGAAATCACATAAGCGGTGGCTATGCCATCTCACCTCTAGGTCAGGAAGCAAGGAGTCATGGACGTTGCCAAATCTTTCTTCGAGTGAGACCCACAGCCTTCTGGGGTCTTCTTCATTCATACACTCGTACTAGAGCGAATCATCCATATGACGAGTCATTAGGATGATGGCTTTCGCCTTATTTGCCTCCATAGCTGCTCTATTTGCTTCCAAAGCTTGAGCTTGCTCAACAGTTAGCACGTCCTGGCTAGGCTCGAGAATTGTATCTAGGATTCCATCGGCCTTGAGATGCTGGCAGACATCACGAACCCACCTGTGATATTTAGAGCCAGTTGTTCCCAATGGAGCAAAGTCCAATTTGTTCAGGTTACTCATCCTGAAAGAGAATAAGAAAAATGGTTAGTTTCGGAGCGGAAAAAGCTACCACGACAACATATAAAATTTCTGAGCGTAGTCGCTTCCAAGAAATTAGAAATTTCTGAGCGTTTTCTACAAACTCTAAGTTTGGAGATCTCAACAAGCTCCAAGCTTAGAGTGAGCACGAACCCCCATAGTTCGGCTTAATTAGGTCTCCCCTATGATGAAGAAAGGGGGGTAGAAAAAGAGAGTTTGCAAGTCCCTGAAAAAGAAGAGAAATTGAATTTAAAAACTCTAAAATAAACGGGAACATTTAGTAAAAAATACATCGAAATAGGTCGCAGGAAAATTTGACCGGAAAAAGTGGTCAGAAAAAGTCGCCGGAATAGTGGCCGAAAAGTTGATCGGAAATGGTCAACATGTGTTGACCGATGCTGACGTGGCACTAGGGTCCTCTGCTGACGCACACGTTGGTGCTGACTAGATGCTGAAGTGGCAGTGCAGATTGGGTGCTGACGTGGCAGGTTTCTGTGTTGACGTTAGTGGGTTGACTAGTTGGGCTTCGGGCCGGTTTCTTCCTTTTGGGCCGTGGGCTGGTCCTATGCTTATGGGCTTAGGGCTGCTTTGTTGCTTGGCCTGGGCTTGTTTCTTTTTTCTGGATTGGACTGACAGAGGCAGAGAGAAAACTCCATGAATGAATTTCAGGCGGCGGTTCAGGGTGGATGACCTTCTGGTGGCCAGTTCGTAGATTTTCAGGCCGGTTGCGGTGGTTATTTTTCTGGTTCCGGAAATCTGGGTTCGAGGCGCTGCAGGAGATGGAGTATGGCTGTTAGAGGCGGAGGAAAAAGCCTTAAACTTGGCAGAGGGGTTTCTGGTACTTCTGAGGGCTGGTTCTTGGGGTGGCGCTGCCGGTTCTAGACTCTTGGGGTTGAGACCTTCAAGGTGGGTGGTGGTGGTTTCTGGGATTTGAAGGCTACGAATTTAGGGTTTCAGGGTTATGGTTTCGTGCTGATAACGTGTTTTAGAGAAACGAGAATTGAGAGAAAATTGTTATGTATTCTCATTGATAATAAGGGCCTCTTTATATAGAGGATTACAATGCATAGAGTCTGAATCATACAAGGAAAGATAATCTCTAGATTCTTCTAATTAAACCCTATTACCACTAGGTAAAGTAACTTAGAGTTTGGCCAAATACAAATTAGGGTTTTACTTGAACAAGAAGTCTAAATTTGAATAATTGGAAGAAGTGACTAAAGTAAGATTTTGATAATATTACCCTCTAAAAAATGCATATTTACACAAATATCGTCTATTTAACTAAGATTTTGACAAAGTGACTAAAGTGATTGACAGAGTAATAGTTGAGTGATCAAAATGATATATTTGAAAACTGAATGACCAAAGTGTCGAATAAGTCATTTTCGAGTGACAGTTTCTAAAATTCTTCCAAAATAAAAACTGAAACTTGCTCAAGGTATTAAGGAGGAAATCTCTTTTTTCTTTGAGAATTTGATCGGTAGGTGCCGTAATTGTGCTTTGGTT
>LYNE01002937.1:23702-36337 GCA_001662545.1 Rosa x damascena
AAAAAAAAAAAAAAAAAAAAAAAATGAAATCAACACTGATGATCACAGTAACAAGAACATGCTTGAAATCAACGCTGAAAACATCCTACAAATTAAAACTAGTAACTTAGTCGATGGAAACGGTCAAAAAGGAAACCTTAAATCAGTCATCAGCATGAAGAATGCAGATATGTATATCGGCTGTGGGTTGAACGGGGATGATGATGCTGTTTTGTGGTGGTGTTGGAGGGTAACCCTTCTTTGCTGCCAGTTGAAGAAATATGGGAGCCATCAGTCTCATCACCATTCCCCCTACGGACAGAGTTTCCCACTCCTCACCTTCCTAAAAAATGGCTGAAACGGGTCGCCGGCGATGCATGCGTATGACCTTTTCGACTTTGTTTCCGTCTGGGTACTTGATGACTACTCGTCCATCTTTAGCCATCTCGAGGCTTACTTTGCTGTTGGAATGGGCAGCGCGTGAGAAGCTGACACTCAAAGTGGGTGAGGACTGCTTGGTGATCGCCGGGAGCACAGCGGCGACAACCAGCTTCCCCAAGCCACCAGCCGTATTAGTGAAAGCTTTTCTGGATGTGCTCCCGATGGATTCAAAAAACTTAGAAAAAACAAATCCCACTGCATTTCCTGCGTTCTGCTCCATTTGATTCACAGAGAAAGTTTGGGTCTTGAAACTTTCTCTGGATGTATAGCAGGGCACTTTAAATAGGCCAAGTGTGTGGGTAGGTAGGCCCCTAGTGAGTTTGTCTAATTTGCCTCTATATAATATCCAGCGTTTTCAAAACTTTGTTTATTGACTGATTTTGTTCGATCCTCCTCCAATGCTTTTTTTTTTCCTTCCGCAAAGAGTACATAAAATGTGACATCTTATGTGGGAGCAAGACGTTGATTTTGTATCAAAGTTATATCTTGGTTTTAGTCGAACCTCCACATTTATCGTAAATCTTCCTAAATTTTTATAAATTTCTTTTTTTCTATTATGCCCTTTGATAGAATTGAGGCCACACTCTTCCATATTCTGCTCCCTCACTCAATCTCTCTTTCTCTTTCATACCAATTGTTTGACTATCTCATGTGTTGATGTTAGACCTGTTTGAGCCCAAAACTATTTTTGGCAAGGTCCGTTTAGGGGGTTTAGCGTAGCGGGCTGATACCTGCGGCCCAAAATTAAGTCTGCTTGGGTTTGGGTTATAGTTTCACCCATTCTGAGATCCATAAGGAAAACGAGCCCTTATTGGATTGGAATCAAGTAGCGGAGATTGAATAGGAAACATCAATCAATAATCCTTCTATGGCAAGGAACAATTGAAACCCTAGAGTATAAATACTAGGTTTCAATGATGGAAAAAAAAAACCTCTTCAATCAATCAATCTCAACGATTATCAAAGTCTCTCCGGAGCAAACTTACCTTCAACCTAGTTGAAAACCAGCGAAATAAGGGAAACGCCCTCGCAACCCAGCGAAGCTAAAGTCATGCTTTAGCAAACCCTGTGCTTTCTCCTACTTCCCAGTGATTGCTCTACTTAGTCTACAACACTAAGTATCGACTCGGTGACGCAAGAGATCACAACACAAGCCCTTATCCGTAAGGCAAGAAGTCATTTTCCGAAAGGCATAGAGAAGAACTTGGTGACGAGGTTGGTGCTCTCCTCGTCCACAGCACTTGAGAAGAAGTCAGGTCAAGGGACTCTCCGACGACTGCACCCCACGGTGCTGGCACGCCTGCGCACGCTCAAAAGAGACTGTTTGCAACCAGACTGGTTTTGGAGCCAAACAAGACCTATGGGTAGCATGATAATTTGTTTCAACTTTCTTGAATACCATAGTGCAGAATTACGAGAACCTTAATATATTACATCATCTAAAACTACTTAATTGTTGCAACAAAAATTATTGGTTGATATTTTTTAGGGAGAATTTTAACAACAGTCCTCGACAAATTGCCCACTCCGAAATTTTGTACATTAAGTTTCAAAATATTCAAATTAGTACATAACTTTCAAACAACAACACACTTTTAGTACATGGTGCCAATAACACCGTTAACTCTATGCCATTATTCATTTTCAAAGGGTAATTTAGTATTTTCCTTAGGCTAAAATTTGTGAGGATGTCATGCTACTTTGTGAGGAGCTCAACACCCTATGCTGTTGCATTTTATGAGTTTGTGAGGACCTCAGGCTACTTTGTATAAGAATCTCAGATTTATAAAAAATTGAAAATTATGAGTTCAGTACATGGTGTCAATAACACCGAAATTTTTTACTGTTGCATTTTTAATCCACATCATTTGATAGTTTCATAAAAATTAAACCCTTAATTTGTAAGGACCTCAGGCTACTTTGTGAGGAGCTCAACACCCTATACTGTTGCATTTTATGAGTTTGTGTGTATGTCAGGATACTTTATGAGGAGCTAAGATTTATGAAAAATTGAAAATTATGAATTTAGGACATGGTGTCAATAACACCAAAATTTTTTAATGTTGCATTTTTAATCCACACCATTTGGTAGTTTCGAAAAAAAAATTAAACCCTTAATTTGTGAGGACCTCAGGCTACTTTTGAGGAGCTCAACATCCTATGCTGTTGCATTTTATGAGTTTGTGAGGACCTCAAGCTACTTTGTGAGGAGCTCAGATTTATGAAAACTTGAAAATTTTGAGTTTAGTACATGATGTCAATAACCCCAAAATTTCCTAATGTTGCATTTTTAGTCCGCACCATTTGGTATTTTCAAAAAAAAATTAAACCTTTAATTTGTGAGGAGCTCAGGCTACTTTGTGAGGAGCTCAACAGCCTAGTGTCCCTAGTGTCTCTTTGCTCGAGTCCGATTTCCTACACAAGTAGTTGTGACGGCAAGAAAAATTCTCAGTCTCTCAATCTCAATGAGAAACAATATTACAAGATATTAAGCAATATTAAAAGAAGAGGAAATGTCAATCTCTCGATTCTCAAGAAATATTAAAAAAAATCAAAACCCTATATTGAAATTAAACATTATCAATACCATAATAAAACAATAATATCTTAGTGAGAAATAGAAGTGTCTTTGTCAATTTCTTCATGATGAGCTCAAAATGAGTTCTCAAAATTTACCCTATTGTCAATTGTTAGTATATAGCAAGTAGAGATAGTTCAATCTGGGGATTGAGGGTGCTCCTGTCATTTAATCGTCAAAGAAAAGAATATTAATCACAAGTATACAATATTTACGAAAATTTACAAAGAATTAAAGGGGTTTCGAAAATTGTTTTATTTACTAAGCTAATTATCTAACTAACTAATTACAATGACCAATCAACCAAGAATTAAGATGTAATGGACGGATGAGATGCATTGATGAAGTTAACAACCTTTAACACGAATTCAAGGACACAAATCATATTTCACGAATCAAAATACATACTTAAACGAAATCAATCAAGAACAAACCATGAATGCATGCATAAGTTCTTATTACTTTTCTTAGTTAAATTTACTAGATGAACGCACCATAGTTAACCCTATTAAACATGCATGCTAATGAGTGACCAATCCAAAAACACACATATCTAACGCAATAAGCACTTAGAAAGTTTGATTGATTTAAGAAAAACACACAAGTTAGAAAGCTAATCGAGCATGCAATTCTCTTTGTTGATTTACTTAAGGAATTATAGGTTTTCCACTTTAATTAACAAGACCTAGAATGCTAGTATCTTATTATGGATTCAATCATGCAACTCGAAACCTAAGTAGGACATCAAAGAAATCGAAACATGAAAGGTGGGATTGAAGTACAAAACTAACAAATATTCAAGAACATATAAAGAAATCGCAAATTACAAATCTGAAAATTCTAAAATGAATTCAAGCTTCAAGGTTTTTGGAAACTAAACATCATAACATATACTTTAATCTAACATGAAATCGTAACATCCAAGAAAACTAAAAACAAAGAACGCTAAAGAATTTGGTTTTAAAGTTACAAGATAGCAAAACCGAAAACAAAGTTCTAGGATTCATGGTTACATTTTTAAAGGAGCTTCAAGAACGCAAGAAGATCTTCAAAGGTGATGGAGGACGAGTAGGACCATGGCAAGGATGGATGAATGGAGGATGAACTTGCTTCAAGGCTTCAAAACCTTGAACACTTGGAGAGGCCGAAACTTTGAGAGAGTAAAGGGGAAAGATTGTGATTTTGATTCAGGGTTGAGAGATTATTTTCACGGCAATAGCTTCCCCTTTATATAGTGCACGGCCTAGGGCGTGGGTTTCCTAGGAATTCTCTCTTGTGACATCATTCAACCAATAAGAAAATTCCATTTAGAAGTAGAGAACAAGTCACCTTAGTCTTGGCTGAATTCTCCATGTATCTAGACTATATTTTGGCTTCCTTGCATGTGGAGTCATAATTCAATACTTCTTCCTCTATTTTCTCTCCAAAAATACCAAATAAATTCGAAAATAATCCCTTAATGTAATTGCCGAAATCTTCTATTTATTTTCGGCAAATATCAATAAGAATCGATTCAGGGTTCTTCCAAGATGTCAAGAAGGATCTAGAAACTCATGTGCAAGTCACATGCTTCAATCTTTGGGCCAGACTTCTCAATTGGACAATTTCAAAGCCCATTCATTTGTTGCTGAAATTCTTTGTGCCTTCTAGAACATTCTTGAACCATCTTGAGTCATCTTGAAGCCACAGCATCTCCTAGCACCACCAGGACTTCTAGTGTCATCAAGTTTCCTAGTCCAACTGGGATTCTGTCTTTTCTAATTTCCGAACACCATTTTTCCAAGCTAACTCCTAGTTGCATTAGGATTCCTACTTCAACTGGGATTCCTTCTCCTGGTAGGATTAGGAAAGCTTCATTTCTCCATCTCTTTCTCATTTCTGCGCCTCATTTCCTCCTTGCCTTCATTTCCTTCATTTCTAGCTCTTCTTAGCTCATTTCCTGCATTTGAAGCTCATTTGTAAGTAAATACAACAAAACTAAATCAGAAATGATATTGTTAAGAAAATAACTAAGCAAAATGTAGAGAGAAATGCATTAAAAACATAGAAAATATTCCTCCGATCACACCCCCACACTTAGCTTTTTGCTAGTCCCTTAGCAAAATCAAAACAACTTAGACACAAACACAAAGACTCAAAACACACGAAAACAACTAAGTATAGAAAACCTAAAACCAATGAAAACACAAAACAAAAACAAAGACTCTAAAACATAAAAATGTTACAATGACTCTAATGCCCATCAACATTTTGTCTCAGCAATCTCTTACTTTCAAAACACCAAGAATAACACTTAACCAAGAATCACATCTTCAAGATATTCGAAAATTAATTACAAGATCTATAAGCATGTAAGACTTGGGAGTAACAATGGTGATGGTTGGAGCTCAACATGTATCAAACAAGTAATAATTCAAACCTCACAATGGACATAGGACTCTTTCTCCTCTCAAATTCAAGGGTATGCTTAAAAGCTTATACACTCAAATATATGTGAAAGAATAGCAAGAATATCACATATTAAGAAACGAAAGCACATATATAATAATTTTTTTCAAAAGATCTCATGAAAGATACCAATTACATGCACCAATAAACCCAAGCCATAAGTTCAACATTTATAACTCATCTCCACAGATCAAAGGCTAGCCCATCTTAAGGATCAAAGAGGTCTTAAACAAGGGTTTTAATGAGGCCAAGACTTAAGGTTTAACGAAACGAAGGGATAGGGAAATCACAAAGTATCCTAAAAACCTAGTAGAGCACTTGTTAATGTAGAGAGACTATCCACCATATCTTACACGTCATGCATCCATAGAGGCTTCATTATGAATTGGACAAAGACCAAATTTTTCTTGAATGGACCTTCACTTTAAAATTAACTCCAAATCCACAAAGTATAGGGGACTAAAATCCATAAAACACAAACATTTTTCTTTTCCTTTTTCTTTTAATAGCCATACACATAAATTTTTTCTTTTCAACGATTTTTTCCTTCTTTTTTTTACGGCATGCATACATATATTTTCTCATTGACAAGTCTACCCCCACACTTGAGCTTCTTCATGTCTTCGAAATCATCCTTGGCGCCTTCTTCCTTTGCAAAGTCTCAAAAATAGCTCCACTAAGTCTTTAGAACAAAGGGTAAGGATGTAACTATACTAAGGTTTAGGGTTAAGGATTTTTAGGGTGATGAACGAAAAGGCTAAAAATGTAGGCTCAAAGGGGTTAATCTAGGGGAGTCCCACGACCGTCACAAATGGGGACACAGGCTATATTTGGCAATGAGTACCTCACTTCTAATAGTTGTCCTGATTCTTTTTCGTTTGAAATGTAAACTTTGTTGTGACAAATTTGAGAGTCTAGAAATTAGTGAGTTTATCGGCAATTCAGGCCTCAGCTTCTAAGATTCTATATATTGCTGCTCATTGGACCCAAATCTTATGTCTTTTCAACATGGACATATACTCATTTAAATGTTGAAGGGCAATCTCATTGAAGCTAAACTTTAATGGATGTGACATGAGATGAATTTGAAGCCCCTAAAGTTCATCAAAGGTGATAATATCCATCACCTTTATCATTGGTGCTAAGAATTTAGGCTTGACTAAAGTTTTCCAACCCGAGATCTAGTTTTTATTTTAGTATATCCAAAAATTTGGTTGACAGTAAGTCTATCAATTATAGTAAGTCTATCGATTATATACTCGAACGTAGTGATATTCAAAAGATTCGAACCACTATCAAAAATATTCATTATGTTCTCATCGTAAACAAATTTCGTGACTGACGGACGCTTTTGTGACTATTGACAAATTTGTATATGTTCAAGTAAATCCAGAATATGTGTTTGGCCGAAACTCGAGGTTACTTGCTATAGTTGAAATATGGTTTATATTAGAGATATTCTCGGAGAATCTTAGGAGATATCCAATCAATGTACTATTATGTTTCCATGTACAACTCTATCTCTATGTTTGTAATTCTCTATATAAAGAGACCCCTATTATCAATGAAAGCACAACTCAATTATCTCCCAATTCAGTTTTCCTTAAACACGTTATCAGCACGAGACCATAACCCTAAAACCTAATAGCCAAAACCCTAAATCTGAATACAAAACCTTGAAACCCTTTCGGCCCCGGCCGCCTACCTTGAAGCCATCCATCCCAGGAGTCCAGAACCAGCGACGCCACCCCAAGAACCAGCCGGAAACCTATCGAACAGGCCACCGGAAGCTCCAAACCACCCATAGCAAATATTTCACTAGTTCACCACCTTCCAGACTTCCAATTGCTACCAAATTTTTATAGAAGCAGTGTCTCGATCCCACAAACCGGGAACAGGAAAAAAATTTCCCGGAACCGGCCACTTAGTCCCCGAACCAACCAAAATTTCTGGCTGCACCTTGAACCGGCAGAAAAGAAAGAAGAAGAAAGAGAGAAGAAAGGAAGGCCTAGCCCAGAAGAAGAGAGAAGGCCCAGCCCAGAAGAAGAAAGGAACAAGCCCAAAGTCAACTCGGCCCACTGACCCACAGTTGCTGCCACGTCAGCAACATTGCCACGTCAGTGCCACCTCATCCTGACACATCAGCATCAGTGCCACGTCAGCCTCTGGTCAATGCCGATCAACCACTTTTCCGGCGACTTTTCGACGACTTTTTCGAGCCAAATTTTCCTGCGACCTATTTCGAGGTATTTTTTGTTTTCTAAAAGTTCCCGTTTTTTTAGAGTTTTTACATTTAATTTCTCTTCTTTTCCAGGGACTTGCAACCTCCCTTCTTCTACCCCCCTTTCTTCATCATAAGGGAGACCTAATTAAGCCAAACTATGGGGGTTCGTGCTCACTCCAAGCTTGGAGCTTGTTGAGATCTCCAAACTTAGAGTTTGTAGAGAAATTATGATCGACCACTTACGTCATCGTTTCGATCTAATCCAATACCTCTTGGAATTGAATTTCTTGGAAGCGATTACGCTCAGAAATTCCTAATTTCTTGGAAGCGACTGCGCTCAGAAATTTTATATGTTTTCATGATAGCTTTTCTGCTCCGAAACAAACCATTTTTCTTGTTCTCTTTCAGGATGAGTAACCTGAACAAATTGGACTTTGCTCCATTGGGAACAAGCGAACAACTGACTCTGGATATCACAGGTGGGTTCGTGATGTCCGCCAGCATCTCAAGGCCGATGGAATCTTGGATACGATTCTCGAGCCTAGCCAGGACGTGCTAACTGTTGAGCAAGCTCAAGCTTTGAAAGCAAATAGAGCAGCCTTAGAGGCAAATAAGGCAAAAGCCATCATCCTAATGACTCGTCATATGAATGATTCGCTCCAGTACGAGTGTATGAATGAAGAAGACCTCAGAAGGCTGTGGGTCTCACTTGAAGAAAGATTTGGCAACGTCTGTGATTCCCTGCTTCCTGACCTAGAAGTGAGATGGCATAGCCTCCGCTTCTGTGATTTCAAGTCAGTAATTGACTACAACTCGGAAGCACTTCGCATTAAATCCTTAATGGAATTATGTGATAAAGAGATCACAGATGCGATGTTGATTGAGAAGACTCTCTCTACCTTCCCTATCTCTGCATTGATGGTTGCTAAGAACTATCGAATCTATGTTACTGCAGGACGGATCACAAGGTTTCATGAGCTAATTGGAGCTATAAATGTCGCTGAAAAGCATGACAACACCCTTGTGAAGAACTATAATTCTAGATCCGTGGAAACAGAGCATATTCTGGAATCCAATTATAGTCGCGCCCCTAAGAGAGGGCGCTAAGAGAGAAACTCTAATCTTAGGGATACTTCTGGACGTTCTAGTCCATATAATCGCTCTACTTAGGAAGGTAACCGCCAAAATAGGCGAACACGGAACCGAAGAGGTAAACATGGAAAGAGAGAGGGAGGCAACGTCTCTGGCCATGTTGGTGGCGCCACCAACACTAAGAGCCATCTAAATGATGCTTTCAAAGCGCCTCAATCAATGGAGTCTGAGCGAAGAGATGTATGTTCTCGATGTGGAGTATCCGGTCATTGGGCACACATTTGTAGAGCTCGTGAAGAAATTGTCACCGCCTACAAAGGAGAAGCTCACGATGTGGAACAAGAATATCAAGAAGATGATCTAGAGTGAAGGGTTGAAGACTACAAATCTGGCTGGGATCAATAGATCGCCAATTCTGTTTAAGTCTTTATTTTTCCAAGAGATGTAATAGCCAATTACCATATACTTTGTAGTAAATGCCATTGGTTTAGTTTTTCTTCACATAGGCTCATCCAAAATGAGTATGATGTCTAGGAAGGTTTTGAGATAAGTGGTACTTAAGCGAGCTTTGCTCCACCGACATCTCTCTACTCACCTGGTCATATTTATTTTGGAGTTACCGAAAGAAGTCAAACGACTACCTTTGTTTTGCATTAGCTAGCATTTAGATTAGATTCTCCTAATGGTTAAGAGACAATGATGTACTATGTTGCCTTATGAATAAAATTTCGAGTTCTTTTCATTATGACTCCATTTTGATTATGAGCATATTACTTCGTGACTACGATGGCTGGGCCATCAGTATTAATTCAAGGACATGGAATAGCCCAAGTTCCACTTGCTAAATGACATCTTGATTACTGTCACAGAAACTCTCTACGCTCCTAGGGCAAATCGCACATATGAATAGCCAACGAATTCCATGCGAAAACGCATGTATAGAAAGGAAATGAATTCCTTTGCAATGTGTCTAACAATTGCGAACAAAGGCACATCTTAGAGAAGTTTATGTGTCTCTCGAGTGGACTCTATGTCACTATTCGAGCTATTGATCCAATAAAAGTTATGAGAGAAGATCTCTTGGATTTAGACACATATTGGCTTTGTCACGACAGGATATATCATCCTATTCATGATATGATGATCCGTCTACAAAAGACTTCACATGGACATCCGTTCTCTCAAGCGAAGCGAAGCATGAATCAAAAGTTGATTCCTGGACTAAGTGTGACCGACGCTGCTGCCTAGGGCATCGCCTCCGTCCACCACCAGCCTAGGGCTGGCGCAGTCCCTATCCATGACGCCATGGATGGCGTCCATCATGGTGATGGCGCCCCAGGTGATGCTGCAATCACTAGCTTTGCTTCAAGTAGCGTTTCAGACGCTCAGGCTCAACCGAAATCCTCATTGGTTACTTCTAAAGCCTCTCGCTCGCTTTACACTCCTTAGGGAAATTAGGACTGAGACCGTCCTATGCAAAGGATATATAAATACTCATTATGTTCTTACATAGAATCCATGGGGATTCTATGGACTGATTCAACCAACTTGCGGACGTTTAAATATTTCAAGATGTTGGTTGACACGCAAACAAGCTGGTCACGTGTTGTGTCATTATCCACTTGTAATGCTGCTTATGCTATACTCCTAGCACATATCATATGACAACGGGTTCACTCCCCGGATCATCCTATTCCGTCAATTGGACTTGACGATGCTAGAGAGTTTACATCGAAGACTTTCAATGGTTATTGCATTGAGACTAATGTTGGACATTATATTCCCATGAACACACCCAAATGGTCTCGCGGAAACGACTACGATGGTAGTCCGAACATTGGTAATGCGCACCAATCTCCTTATATCTGCTTGGGGTAATGCAATATCGCATGCAACTATGCTAATTAGTCTACGACCCACCTCCACTCAATCTACCTCTGCGTTACAGCTAGTGACTGGGTACAAGAATCGTACTCACGCATATTTGAGTGTGCCATTTATGTGCCAATTGCGCCGCCACAACGCTCTATGATGGGTTCTTATAGACGAATGTGCAACTACGTTGGATTTGAGACTCCAACAATCGTCCACTATTTAATGCCCTTGCAAGGCAATTTCCTTAACGCTAGATTTGTGGGTTGTCACTTTGATAAGACAGTCTTCCCGTCATTAGGGGGAGATAAGAACACGGATGTTCAGCAGGAACGACAGGAATTGTCATGGCATGTCTCCACTATGTCTCATCTCGATCCCTACTAAAGTGACGAGATCATACATTTGCTGCAAATATGCCTGCAAGGAAGTACGTCCCTACAAGAGGACGTAGAGCCACCTTACACGGAGGTAGGCATGGTGCCAACGCCAAAGATAGTGGCACTCTGGCGTTACAGGCCATGGCCCCAGCTAGGATGCGTGGGAGGCCCGTTGGTTCGAAGGATGCTTTGGCACGACCCAATCCTTTGATCATCGACACTCAAAATCCGTCTCATGAGTATCTTCCGGATTATAGTTATCGTTGGGGGACGCCTCAACGTCAGAACCTATTCCTGAGAATATAGAGCTCTATGCAAATTACACTAGTGTACATGAGACGTGGGATAGAAACTCCATCATAATTGATGATGTAGTCACGCATTTTGTTGCGCATGAGTTTGTTGAGTCTGATGACATCGAATCACGCTCTGTTGATGAATGAATGACAACGTAGAGAAATCTGGCCTAAATAGAAAGATGCGATCCAGATTAAGTTGGATTCTCTAACGAAAATGAAGGTTTTTGAGCTAGTGATGCCAACACCTCCTAACATAAAACTTATTGACTAATGAGTCTTCGTTAGAAAGCGTGATGAGAAAAAGAGGTGGCAATCTCGCCTTATGGAGCAAGGTTTCTCACAAAACGCCTTGGAATCGACTACGATGAGACATATTCTCTCGTAATGGATGTCATTGCACTCCACTACCCTGTCAGTTTGGTAGTTTCCAAATAACTGAACATGCAGCTTACAAATGTGTTCAACACGTATCTTTATGGGGATCTAGATACAAAATATACATGAAGGTTCATGGTGGACTTTATTTACCCAAGTTAAGTGGCTCTAGACCACGGAGCGCGTTTTACAAAGAGGTTGAAACGCTCACTAAAGTGACTACTTGATTGGGAAGGGATATGCCCGCACGTTTCCATAACAAGTTTCGGATTCTATCGCGGTTCATGTTGGACATGATCTTCATTGGAAGCCCTTAAAGAGTTAAGAGAAACCGCTGAACACTTGAAATCCGAGTTTGAGATGAAGGATTTTGGGAGAACACGATTATGTCTCAGTTTAGAATTTGAGCATCGTGTTGATAGATGCTTAGGCATTTTGACAAGGTCAAAACTTCAAGCACCTCCATGATCATCCGTAGTCTTGATCCTGAAAATGATCCTCTTCGTCTGAAGGATGATGACGAAGATGTGCTAAGAGGCAGAAGTGCCTTACTTGAGTACAATAGGCGCATTATTGTACTCAGCTCAATGCCCAATATTGGACATCTCATATGTTGTGAACTTGTTAGTTAGGTATAGCTGTGCGCCAACGTGACACCATTATATTGGTGGAAAAAGATATCTTTCGATACTAGAGATGTACTACTGATAGGGGCATGCTTTATCCCTACAGAGAGATGATGGATTCAGACCCATCACACAACAGGAACGCCGCCAACACTGGCCTGCGTCCTATATCCCCATCCCAAAACGACATATGTTTTGGAAGGTCTTGCTGATGTTGGGTATCTCTCTGACTCACACAAAGGTCATTCCCAAATTGGTGAAGTATTCACCATGGATAAAGACCGTGATATCTGGGAGGTCTACAGAACAGACCCTAGTCGC
>LYNE01002938.1:4436-29881 GCA_001662545.1 Rosa x damascena
AAAAAAAAAAAAAAAAAAAAAAAAAAAAAAAAACTTTCATAGGTTTTTTTTTTTCTCCCGTCTTTCATAAGTGAAAATAAGTGATATAACAAAAATAGAAGAGGAAAAAAAGTAATTTTACAAATTTATCTTTGAAAAGTATGGTAGACACATGTCTGTTTTTAACGGAACATTAAAGGAAGTTAGTGATAGATACCATTTAAAATTAAATGAAAAAGTTCAGGTACTGGTTGTGATCAAAATTAAAGTTCAAATACCATCGATACGATAGATGATAAGTTTAAGTACCATTTGTGATAATAACCCTACTGTAAAAGTCGGTGCTGTAAGGCTAGAAACTGTCGTCATTGGAGCATCATGTCTAGATAGCTTAATAGACAAATTTTCCACTGTCGCAATTTCCAAATGTCCAAGATCAATCTATAGGGTGATCTCTACCTTGAGTCCACCTTCATCTCCTCTAGATTTCCACCACACAAGAGCAGACAAAGTATCGAACAAGACTCTCCACACTATTTCTAAAGTTTCTGATCGGATATCCTTGGGTGAGATCGTCATCAACATTACCATTATCCACCAAAAGAAGCCATCATTGCATCAACCATCATTCTCCAACCATAAAGTAGAAGCTTTCACCCCACCTGACAACCTTCCATCACCCAAATAGCCAGACAACTCTCTAACAACCTAGGAAACCATCCTGATTTCCACAAAAACCAACCAAACCATACAAAGCAGTCTGATCGCCAAGCCACTCTCAAAATTAAGATTGACCAATGAAACTGGTCATCAGGATACCTTAGAGAGTCAACATCATATAGCAAAATAGATCCCCGAATTTTAAAACTAACAACCTTCGACGAAAAAAATCGCTGAGGGAAAAGAAAGACAAAACAACCATGTAAAGCATGCTTGCTCCACCTAAGAACCACCAAAGATACAAGCAATGAACTTGATTTACCACCGAAAACCTTAATGGTGTTGTCAACAAGATAATTGCAAGATCAGAGAGAGAGAGAGATATTTTTTTTTAGAGCTAAAATCATTTTACCACCCTAAATTTCACACTTAAAATCAATTGTGCCCCCAAACTTCTAATTTGATCGCATGTGCCCTTGTACTCTCCAATTTGATCAATTATGGTCAATCCTTCACTAATCTATCAATTTATTCATATATTATTGTCCACTCAAACTAGTTTTTAGCCTTTAATTATGCAAGAAGCACACTATTTACTTGAGCAAGGCTGAAATTGACCCTAAGTGGGCATGCATTGTCCTTAATTTTTGAAGAAATTAAGGATAGCAAATAGGCTAAGTCACAAAACAAAAACAACTTAAATCTTCTCCTTGCCCTTCTCACTAGGGCTAGGACGTTTGGTAAGATAAGCAAAACAGGTCTCTTGGGTATCAACAATCTTCTTTTGCTTTGATG
Organism: Rosa x damascena; assembly: GCA_001662545.1. Taxonomy (NCBI): domain Eukaryota; kingdom Viridiplantae; phylum Streptophyta; class Magnoliopsida; order Rosales; family Rosaceae; genus Rosa; species Rosa x damascena. Next base: position 5,871 of record LYNE01002938.1, read on the forward strand.
GGTTTTTATTTTTGGAACCCAATGGCCTTCCCCGCTTCTTTTTTTGGTTCTGTTTTCGCTTCCACAATTGGTTCTTTGGGCACCAATATGCTACCTGGTGCTTCAAGTAAGCCAAGAGACCTAGCAGAGAACTTACTAGGAAAGGTAGGTGTTTTCAGCTTTTTAATTGGTGCATCTTGCAGCTCTACTTTGGTGAACAGCTCAGGTAGAAGAATCTTCAATTTTTTTGGGGAAGCTTCCGAGGTTGGAGGCCTTGTCCACTTCTCAGACTTTAGTTTTTCTTGTGGAGAAGAGGTAGGTTTTGGCCCAAATTGCATTCCCGCTTCATCTTCCCCACTAGCAGCTTACATGGATTCCATTTCTTGTACTACTACAAGGTTAGAGGACGGAGGAGGCGCAGTCTCTTTAGTAGGAGAGAGGTTATGCACCCCATCGTTCGTGACCGGAAATAGGGCCATTGAATTGGCACTATCATTAGGAGGCAGTAGCTTTTCATGTAGAATTACTGGCTTACGTCTAGTGTGCTCATACCAGCCAAACAGTTGTCGGCTTACAAGAGGTAAAACTGGTGTTTAGAGACCCTGAAACAGGAAAGCACCGTCCATAAACTTACTTGCAGCAAAACCCACGGACGGGCCACCGATCTCAAGCCTCTTCTCTACACGCTTTTTACCTGGGTTTGTAGGAAGTGCGCCTAACGGGCAATGATCCCCCTCATGCCTCAAGAGATGACAAAGAATGCATTTGCCAACCAAGTTCTCAAAAAAGAATGAAATCTCAGCTTTAACATTAGGGGCAAGTCGGGGAGGTTTTTTGTAGAAAAAAAGGCCTCAATAACTCATGCGAAACCCTAACCCTATCTTTTCCCATATTCTCAAAATGTTTTTCATCCAATTCAAGAAACTTACCGGCAACAGAAGCAATATCTTTGATGGTATCTCAATCTTCAAATGCCGTGGGATGTTAGTGATGTGCACCCAAAAGAAAAGTGAGTTCATGTTCACCGTATCAAGGACTAAAAAATCAAAAAAATCGCCAAAATATCAACGAAATTTTTGTTTTTTTAGGGGTCCAATATTATTCTAGCCAACCAACTAAATTTCGGCCAAGATTCTTGAAATATCGCGATATTTTGTTATATTTTCTGAAATCATTGATATTAACAATAATATCTTAAAATTTCAAATAGTATGGAGCCCACGCGAGGAAATTTCAGAGAATCTGGGGCCCACACGCCCACAGAGATTTGAAATTGTAAATAAAAATACAACTCACATGCAATCAACAAGATTCAAACCTTGATTGCTAGTGAAGAATCAAAGCAACTCAACCATTGCCGTTGCAATATCACTTGGTTATTTAGTGCATTATATATCGGACTAAATTCAGTTTACCCCCTTGAGGTTTGGGGGTAACTTCATGTTAGTCATTGTGGTATCAATTTAATCAGAAACACCCCTGAGTTTTCCAATTTCAATCAGCTGTGTCTAATTTTTCAGAATCCGTCCAATTTGGATGTTAACTCTGACAATGGGACCCACTTCAAAGCTAAAAGAGTCATTTCAAGAAAAAAGGAAAAAAAAAATACCATATTTGACTCCCCTCTCTCTCTCTCTCCCCCTTCTCCTTCTGCTTCTTCTTCTTCTTCTTCTTCTTCTTCTTCAGATAATCACATGCCTAAACCAACAATTTATCAACGAGGTGGGACCTGACGAAGCCGGCGGCACTGGTGACTACGATCTTGAGTCTTGCTGAGGTCGGTGGGAACCCTACCGACGTTGTTGAGGAGGTTGGTGGAAAAGGAGGTGGTGTTGATTCTGTCGTGGACAGAGGAGAAGGATCAGGGGATAGAGGGATTGGACTAGGAAGAGAGGCGGGAGAGAGTGGGCTGGAGGATGAAGAAGGTGGAGCTGATGAGAATGCCGACTAGGATGAAGAAGAGGCTCGATTGCTTGTGTAGATGTTTCATGCTTCTGCACTCTGCCTCGTTTTCTTGTTCTTCTTGTTTGTCTTAGGGTTGGTGGTGGATGATGGTGGTGGAGTGAAGCAAGTGGAATTTAATGGAAGAAGAGGAGGAATCAAATCATTTTTGTGAGGGAGTTGATGAAGGAATTAGATCAATCAGAATACTGGATTAGATAACCAAGTATCGCTGGGTAGATTCTCCCATTTTTTTCACTTAATTGGTTATTTGATCAAGTATTCTGATTGGTTTTGGATTTCTCTGATGATTTTGTGATCTGGGTATTGCAAAAATTGTTTGTTCTTACACGTGAAATTTAAGCAAAAGCAATTATGGGTTTTTCCGCTTGTGAATTGTGGGGAATCAAATGGTTTTTCCACTCTGGTCAACCCTCACTTGTTTACTGATTCGAGCAGTGGCGTCTTCACCTTTCTGAAGCAGAGAAGAAACCAAACTGGGTCAACTGGCTGCAAATGTCCTTTCTAGGTACGGCCTTGAGCTCGTAAATTTAAGAAGAAGAAGAAAAGCAGTCCTCAAGCTGGGTTCGTGGGCTCATAGATTTGCTCTTTATGTTTATGTTTTGATATGCAAAATCGATAGAGGTTATGGTGGTGGATTTTTGGTGCAAAATCTAAATTTTATTGATCTCACTTGCAATTGCAACTTTTGTTTCGATTTGATTTCAGGTTTACTCCTTCATCCTTCAAGTAATGGTTGGAATTTGGAAAGCAAACTAGGTCCCCATTATCATTGAATCAAAGCGCAGCTTCCATCTTTTGCCGCATTATTATTATTTTTTGGTATTGTCATTTGCTTTTTCTTTTTTGAATTCTCCTAAATAGATTTAAGGGTTACAAGCGTAATTTAGTCCCTCAAGTGGGCTCGAGCGTGTGAGACTGAACATCCACATTAGCAATTAACGTCCAATTTGGACGGAGGAATTCAAATTGGACACGGTTGATGATATTTGAGAGTGCAGGGGTGTTACTGATCAAATTAAAACCATAGGGACTAACATGATGTTACCCCCAAAACTCAGGAGGGTAAACTGAATGTAATATCCCGAAAAAATTTGTTATTAATTTCTGATGGTTTCCTAGAATTAATAAATTGTTTGTTAGTACGATATCGTGGTTCGAGGATGGAGCGGAATTGTTTTGGATAATTATTCGCTCAGAATGCTTTGATTCAAGGGTTGACTTTTTATACGTTAGGATTCTGCGAAAACTTTTTTCTCGAAAGTCGTAGAGCTCATCGATACGAGTTCGTGCATATGTGGAACACGAAAATCAGAGTTCTATAAGAAAGTTATGAGCGATTGAAAATTGGAAAAATTCTATAAATAGGAAAATTTCCGGGATTTTCAGAAAAAACCCCAAAATTTCCATTTTTATATTTTCCTCCCCTCAGTTTCTCTATGTTCTCTCTCCTCAGACTCGACGAAATCCGGCTGACCCAACTCGGATTTATCTCCCATTTCAGGCGTTCTCTGGCTGAGCCACCACCACAGATCGTTTCGCTGCCACCTCCCATCCTCCCTCTGGTGCTCGCCGGCCACGATTTCTATCGGAAATAGAAGATCGGTGCTGTGGAATCTGACCCAGTCTGATTTTCAGATTCCGGCATCATCTCAGGCCGATTCTTACCTTTCTGGAATCCTCTCCTCCTCTAGATCACATCCATACTAGCCTTGAAGGACGATTCAAAGTATGGTGGCCGAGATCGGGTTTTGAAGATCAACGGTGGAGACTGCTCTAGCTTGGAGCTTGATCCTAGTCAATCAAGGCTGAATTTGACTTAGCTCCAGGTATGAAAGTTGCTCAACTCTTCATGATGAACATTTTTACCTGTTTGATTGTTGAGATTTTGAAGTTGATCCGGCGGCGGTGTGCCGCCACTGTCGGAGGAGCCTAAAGGCGTTCCGGCCATGTCAGGGGCAGTTTCTGGTTTTATATATATTCTACTCATTGATATGAGCATTTTAATATATAATATGTAATTTTCGGAGTCAGTATGAATTTGTTAGAGTTTTTACCATTTTCGATTGTCTTGGTTCTCAATTCGTGAGGATCCGACAGTCCAATCGACTTGTAGTTTTGATATATTGACCGTAGAAGTGTTCCAGAGACTTTGGGTGGTCTCGGATGAGGTTTCGCCTCGATTGGCATCACTTTCGGATTTTTGGATCGAATTGAGAGATTCAAAATTTTATTGTTGTTGTGATCTGTGTATTGAAATGAGACTGTGTGTAATTAGGTACTTGACAGAATTGTGTTGAGTGGATTGCGGAGATTTATGCTTATCTTGGTTAGCGTGTGAAGATGTAGCAGATGTAGCAGGATTTAGAGGTGAGTAAATCTCACGAGATTCATTTATGAACGGAAATACTCTATTACTCTGAATTATTTGTTTAATTGTTAAATCATTTTCAGAAATAAACATTTGTTTTAAATTATATGAACTTGATCGTGTATGGTTCATAGGTAAGTAAAATGAAGTTTTATTATAAAAATAAATTTTTACGGGTTATGTAATTGTGAACTATAGTTGGAATTAGTAGCATCCTTGAGTGGATGACTACGTATGTATGTATGTATGTATGTATGTATCAGTGTTCTAAAACTCAGCCACCCAGGCCGCCTAGGCGCTGGGCAGCGGCTCTCCGACTCGCCTAATACCAAATCGGAGCTGTTGGGAGGACTGAGATTATGTGGCCGCCTAGGCGGCATACGCGGGCGACTAGGCGCCTGGGCGGGGGTGGTTGGGCGCTACGCGGTCTTTCTAGGAGGATTTGCAGGTAATTTCATGGAGCTTAATGGCTTGGAGAGAGAGAGAAAGTGAAGGAGTCGGCTCTGATCGGAGTAGTATAAAAACCACGAGGTTAAAATTGATCGTCATCGCAACCTTCGTTCTTGTTTCTGGTTGTTTTGTGTGGTAATTGATTGAACAATAAAGAAATTGAAGAAAAACCGATGAAGAGAGATGAGAGAGAATATGGAGGTGGTGGCTACTGGTTTACTGGTTTTGTGAATGAGAGGACGAGGAAGTGAGAGGAATGAAAAATTGAAAACAATTAAAGGGGTTAGTTTATTGTTTGAGAGAGAGAGAGAGAGAGAGAGAGAGAGAGAGTTTAATAGAATACAAAAACTTTGTGGCTGTTGTTAGTTAGGAGAGAGAGAGAACAGATAGGATGCTAAGCCCAACAAGAAGCATAATTGCATGCTGGCGTGCTGCTTCTGTTTTTTGTTGGATAATTGAATACTTTTTTTTTGTTTGAAAAGCGTCTCAGACATATGAATGGATAATTGAATACTAGTTCAACACTATCTCTATTTAATTAAAAAAAATACTTAATTATATATATATATATATTTAGTTAAATGTTATAAAAAAAAAAAAAAAAAATACAAGACCGCCTAGGCGCCGTCTAGGCACCCGCCTAGGCGTCTGGGCGCTAGTCTCCTATCTACCGCCCTACTAGCGCCTAGCGTTTTTTCGAACCTTGATATATATATATATATATATATATATATGTACGTGAAATATATATTTTGGTGGAATTGTGTGTGTAGTTCACTATCGTTGTGCAATATGATGTTGAGGGAAATAAATGATTTTGGAATGAAAAGATGGTTTGTCGGCATTGAGTTTTGAAAGAAGTAGGTATGATTTTGGTTATGGTTTTGAGTTGAGGAAACAATAATTGGAAAATGATTTCGTTATTGTTGGAGATGAGGAAACAATTTTATGTAACAACCTGTGTGGTGATATGTGTGACGATCTGTGAGATTATTTGAGTGATGATTTTGTGTAAATGATGTGGATTGTTGTTGAGTGATTGATGTGGTGGTGATTGGTGATATCAATGGATGATTTTGTATTGTTTCTAGTTTATTTCTATTATTGAATTGTTTGTTTTCTTTCATAATCTCATGAACTAAATTATATGCAGGGATTACTGTTTTCTGAATTGATTGGTTTTAATGTAGTCTCCTGAATTAAACTATATGCAGGGATTACTATGATTTTAGATTGTGTGCTTTTGATGATCTCCTGAACTAATTTTCTAAGCAGGGATTACTGGTTTTATTTAGTTTTATTTGTGAGTGCAGTTGTGGATGAGACTCGTAGTGAGTCGAGAAATGTTTTATCACATCATTGTAGTGAATAAATGTTTCCTATCGAGAGGAAATGAGTGATTTCTTTGATTTGTTGTTGAGCTTTCAAATGATTTGATTTGTCATGGTGGTGACTTGTGTTTTCCTTAAAAAGAAAAGGATTTTGCTTTTGGAAAATAATCATGGTGTTGGTTTGTTGTTTTTGAGTTGGAAATGTGTTTTGTGGTTATTAGGGTTTACTCACACAAGCTTACAAAAGCTTACCGGGTTTGTTGTTTCAACCCAGTGCACTATTCCATAGTGTAGGGGTTATTGTGCAGGTCAGAGTAACGAGTAACTTTCGTCGAAGCTGAGGCCTTGTTGCTGTCGTAGCGTGGACATAGAAGTGTACTTTTGTTTTAGTCTTCCGCAGTGTGGTAAGTGTGGTAGGTGTGTTTACTTATTGAATTGTTGTTCAGTTTAATTGTAAACTCTCTTTAATGTAATATGTGACTCTAAAGAATGAGTCGGTATTGCCATTGTGAGCTCGGTTTGTTTTGTTGCTTAGTTTAAATAAAAAAATTTCTAAGTGTTTTTTTTGTGCTTGTTAAGTTATCGCGTTTCGGGTTCGAATTTCTTATTCGAAATTCGGGGCGTGACACTGAATTTAGTCCTTACACACACACACATGAGATGCCTAAAGTAATATTTACATTTTTTTTTTGGAATCAAACTTGAAGCCATATAGCAATATATACATATTTTTTACTTATAAATCTGGAAATTAATAGAAATATATATCTAATTAGTAACCAATTTACAATTAAAAATATTTTTACCAACAATTCTCAATCTGAAATAATCTTTATTAGTAAAAACAAGAATATTTTCATCACACAATTCATTTTCTGTAACTTCATGCACACTAGATATATTTCTTATACTTTTATGGGGCCGTGACCACTTACCCAATTTCAGCCTAAAAATTGCCCACTTACTCCACCAATGAGTTTTTAACCCCATTTACCCAATTTAAATGACAATGACAATTTTACCATCATTTTAATTAACAAACTACTCTCCCAACATATTCTCTCTCTCGACTCCTCTCAGACGCTCCCTCTCTCTCTTTCTCTCTCTCCATCTCTCTCTCTCTCTCTCTCACACACACCTAAAACAATGACAGAGAGCAAGAATCTCCGGCACAGCATCATATTTCCAGAAAGAGGCGGCAAATGGAGGAGGCGTCGACCGAGTGGATCTGCATCGCCGGAGGAGGCGCCTATGAAGACTGAGACGCGGCCGTATGCCGAAACAGCCCAGATGTTTTCAGGGTCGGCGGTGAGGGCCTCGACAGTGATTGCCGCCTTCTCTTTCAATTTGGTAGCCCAGTTTGGAGCGGCGAGGGGCGAGACAACGGAGCACGCCAGATCTGAGCAGCAGATCGAGGTCGCGGAGCTGTTGGTGAGGGACGCGGCGGCCATGTCGAGGTCGTTCTGCATGTAGAGCATCCCGCCGGTGATCGATCGGGGCTGAAGCGCGAATTGACCTTCGCATTGGCTCAGGCGGAGGTCTCCTGTTCGTTGGGCCGGACCCAGGCCAGGAAGGCCTAGAATGGGCTTCCGGCGATAAGCGAAGATCATCGAAGACGAATTGAAGAACGGTGTTGTGGAGATGGCTATGGAGTTTTAATGAATAGCATTTTTTTTTTTTGAATGTCTATTGGATTGGAGGCCAATGATCTACTATCTGTTCAACAATGTGAGTAATCTGACATTGCAATGTAACTGTGGGGTTTGTTTGATGGTCTACTGGGGGGCAGTAGACACATTATTGGCCCCCAGTAGACTTTGATATGAGGGATAGGGATCACTATAGTGTGGTGTTTTGATAAGTTACCTGTTGTTTTCTGTTTATTAAAGTCAAATTATCTGTGAAACCTACAAAATGGTGCATTTTTGGTGGTCTATTGGGAGGCAGTAGAGACATTGGACTTTGTATTGGGGGGGCAATAATATGATTATTGGGAGACAATAATATGATTATAAATTGAGCAATTGTGCCTGTAGTGTATTCATTTTGGTTTTGGGAGTTCATACAATTCACTGGACGGCAATAATATGATTATTGGGGGGCAATAATATAATTGCTGGGTATTATTAGGGGGCAATAAATTTAGACGCCGGAATCCGGTCAACAGTCCGGTAGTCGGATTCCGGATTTAGGTCATCGGTTGCCGGATTCCGGTCACTAGTCGCCGGATTCCAGTCACCGGTCGCCGGATTCTGGTCACCGATCGCTGGATTCCGGATTCCGGTCATCGGAGTCCGTGGCCGGCCACTGGTCACCGGAGAACAACAAGGTGGATGATGACTTTTCTCTCTAAGTGAGAAAGAAGAAGAGGACAAAAAAGTCCCAAAAATAAATAAAAAGAATAAAAAAAGAATTAATTGGGTAAAGGGGAAATAATCCCTTAGAGTGTTTTAGGTAAATGGGGTTAAAAAACTGTTAGTGGAGCAAGTGGGCAAATTTTAAGCTAAAAGTGGGTAAATGAGCATTTCCCCTACTTTTATTTTAGTAATACAAAATTAGGTATACTATTTTTTTTTTTGTGAATAAATGGTATACTATTATTTAATATTACTAAGTATTTGGTTTTTATACTCTATTTTGTTGATTTGAATTAATCATATCTACTTTTCCATCTAGTATAAAAAAAGAATTGAGAATATTGAGTTGAATTTTATGAAATGTCAAACGATTTAGCATATACTAATTCATCTTATATTACTATAAGTCAATATGTTACAATGTTTATTCAACATTTTCTTTTGAAATATAGTAGATAATTGATTAAATAACATTACCAAAAGTCTTATTTAAAATTTTCTGGTTTTTATCTAAATTTTCATCATTTTTCTCGAATATTTATCGATATTGATATTTCCTCGATATTTTTCATTGAAATTTCTATTTTTCGGACTGTCGATATATCCTCATATTCGATATTTTAGTCATTGCACTGTATGCAACGGCGCCATACTGTCATACTTTTGCAATACCACTGATGCTTGGTTAAATCTCCATGGTCCCCCACGAAGGACCTTGTTGCGATCCCTAAGGAGATCAAAAGCCAGAACGAACATACTGTGTTCAAGTTTTTGAATCTTGAAGCCTTTATCAAGAACCCATACCCTTCTGAAGAAACACCTCAGATCATTTAGAGAGGCCGGTTATTTTGTCAAAGATTTGGCTAGCAGATCTGACTATCGGGGACGACGTTGTACACCCCCTCCGCTCGCCGTGAGAGATCAATGATCTCGTTTCCGACCAATGCCAGTGATGCAGCAAATGACGTAGCAACGTCCTCAATGGAAGCCATGATGCTTGTGCATAGGAGGAAGATGGCCGGAGGCCGTCAACAGTGTTTACAGTTTAGGTGCGTACAGAGAGGCACGTCTGCCTTTCTCGATTATAATCATCAATTCAACTAGTCTTCCCTAATTTAAAATAGTTAATCTGAAAGTAGAAAAAACAATGCAATGCATTATGAGCATTTACCGTATATTGAAGTATATCACAAATATTTGTGAACTTCTCATATTTTGGAGTCCTATCCAATGAAAAAAGAAGAAAAGGCAGGGAAAATATATGATGGCCCAGATTCCAGAATAAGGGGGTCGGTCGGGACATAAAAGAAGAGAAAGTGCATTCGATAATGCCGAACCACTCATAGTACCTAACATTTTGATTTCCTTAAATAAATAGCTAATCAAACCCAACTATCATGGAATCATTGATTAGTACATTGTCACACTTAATCATAAGCATGCAGACTGCAAAAAGATACCCACTTTCTCCAGCTATATATTCAATATAACAGCGTGTATACAAGTATGACTTAGAGAAATTCGTACCAAAATTAGCAACATCCATGTGCGATGTGTGTTTAGGCATTTGTAGTGAGAATATGGGATTCTCATATTCTCCAACGTTTTTCTAAAAAAATTCACTGTGCGAATTAAACGAGGCTTAAGAGAATGAGAACTTAATGAATTGAAGGAAAAAAAAAAACATAGAAGGATGCAACAATATATCTTGTAAAAAGGAAGCCATAGAGTATCTCATCAACTCCCTGTTTTTCTTCTCAATCGAAAAAAAACTCCTTTTTCTTAGTTCTAGTTCATGGGCCGATTGTAGACTTATTCAACTAGATTGTCAGGATTCAATGGCTTAGGGGGCAGTAATGTTAGAATGTTTAAGGAAATGGTTAACTTTAGGATATGTATTGATAAAGGCGACTAGTGTTCCAACTTGTGCGATTTTTGACACTTCCAAAGGTTTAAGGAAGGGAAGATTAATCTGGTAACTCCAAAAGAGTGAATTAATCTTGGGTTTTGCCTCACCAAATTTTGTTCATAAAATGATTTAATCATTTTAAGGACTAATGCTAACTTGAAAACGTAGACGAAGAATGTTTGTTAGGGCCGTTTATTTAGTTTTCTCTATTGTGACAACCTCGGGTTTAATTGACAAATAGGATGTAAAGAGGAATGGGTACCCCTGACAACTTTAAGAATCATAAGCTACTTGAGGTTTTTAAATGGTTTCGTACCCTAGATTTTTGATACTTCCCAAGGTTTAAGGAAGGGAAACAATATCTGTTAACTCCAAAATAGTGAATTTTGGGTTTTGCCTCACTAAATTTTGCTCATAAAATGATTTATCGATCATTTTAAGGACTAATGCTAACTTAAAAACAAAGGCGAAGAATGTTTGTTGGGATTCTCTATTGTGACCAACCTCGGGTTTAATAGACAATGAGGATGGTAAAGACCTACCCTGACAACTTTAAAAATCATTAGGTACTTGGGGATTTCTAAATGGTTTTGTTGATAAGTAGAACAATAACTTGAAGAAGAGAAGGTTGAATTAGCATATCTTCTCGCCTCCTAGAGTGTTGATTCATTTTTCTATTTGGGGAATGCATTTTGTTTGTTTAATAAGGTTTTATTTTGTTTTTATTTTAATTTAATCTTATTTTATAAAAACACATGCCTTTTGGTACATAGATCATGAATCTCAATAATCACTGGCTTTGTTAAGGGTATACTTTCACCTCAGATTACTTGGTCTAATGATCAAGTGAACACCATTATTTGGTAGTATTTCTAATTACATCGGGTGCTCTCCTTGCTAGGTTTGGAAATTTGGAAAATTTGCTTAAATTAGAATTCGGCTTAAATTTCCTCAACAATTTGATTGTCTACTCACACTCAACATCCGCCATCACTAGACCAGACGAAGTCGACATCCCAAGTTAGGTTTGGCGTCGCTGTATGTCATTAGACCTAGGGTTAGCTTGTTGAATCTAAATGGCCAAATGTTTTTGGATTTTAAGTTTTTTTTTTTTTTTTTTAGGCAGATAGTTGAAGTTCTAAAATAGTAAATTTTATGAATTATTGTAGGTCGGAGTTGAACTGAACTTCATAAATGAATTTATAATGGGTCTGGTTTACAGCAATGAAGAATACATTAACGGGTGTTAAGTTGATCAGATATGAAGTTCAGGCCCGACTCAAGAAAGCCCCAGGCTCAATTGCAATTCGGGCTCACATGTTCAAAGAAAAGAATGTCTAAGATAATTTGCTCTTCTCTCTATCTCTGATCCACAATCCATATTTTTGCTTGTTCACCGATTCTGCCGACTTATATTTGTCTTCACTAATTGCGGCTTCCCTCAGTTCAGTTCGCTGCTCGTTTTATCCCTATGTGGATGTTCATGCTCTCTGGTTCGATTTGGTGGTTGTTAGCTCTAGATTTCCCAGTAACAGTAGGAGAGAAGAAGTCGGTGTGTCTTGGTGTTGGAATCTGGGCTTACCAATATGGGTTGCTTGGATCTATTGCGCGCTATGGCGTTTTTTTCTCGTGGTGGCGCTGATCAATTCGGTGGCTTGGGGCTTGGGTTGCCTTTCATATTGGACCTTGCATGTTTCTTTTTGTCTTCTGTGTAGGTATTTGTAGAGGCATATGAAGTAATCCCTTTGTTCTATTTAATGAATTTTTTTTTTTTTTCACAAAAAAAGAAGAAGAAGGAAAATTACATAACATAGTACCCACGGTGCATGTGAAGCATCATGTACAGCATGACCTGAAAATCAATCTTCTTAGTCTCTGCAAATCTCCGGACTAGAATTTTTTTTTTTTTTTAGACTTGGACATATTTTGCCGTACTATATTGACATTCAAAACAATAATCAATAGTTTTTTTTGCATGCCCAAATCGCTTTGGAAACTTTGACAATTAAGGTCAGATGGGACAAAAAAAGTTGTTTAAATTAGTTAACGTAGAAGGTGACTTGTATTAGTCGTGATTAATTAAGGATGCATCATGGACGTGATATAGATTTCCACATGCAAATATTGTCAACTTCCTTGACATTAAACATCACTTGGTGCTTAAGTTCAACTAGCTTTTCGGTTTTGGTTGCTCATTTTAGTCTGGCATGTACTTGCTACATAGTTAAATCAGTTTCATTCAACAACTATGAGAGAAATGTACTCGCTACATACTTAAATAGTTTCATTCAACAACTATGATAGAAATCAGGTCTCGAGGGTTTCTGCTTCAAATTAATGTTTTTAATTTTGATAGATTAGCTCTTGGTTGTACAAGATGAATTTTCTTGTAAATTTCTTTTTCTGTCGAAAGAAAACAACAATGATTGAAAACGTGTATTTCTCCATCCTTTTGCTTAAATGGGTAGGCAAAATAATGGGCACCGGAGGGCAACAAAAAGTCTTTACCGTAGTTTGTTAAGCTGTAATATATCAACTATGGACGATGACTTTCTTCAAGATTTTCGATGGCACCATTGAGTTCCTGTATTCTCTAGCCGAGATCTCGTCTATTTCTCTTCTTAGTAGTTTCCGTCGAGATTTGTCTTCCTTTGAGGTTTGCTTGACCTTGTGATTTATCTTACCGTCATAGGGTTCCGATCTACATTCTGGCATTGGGTTGTGGTGTTATGGTTTAGGTTTTTGTCCAATTAAATATATTAAGGGGAGGAAGTGGTGGCAACCTCGGTGGAAAGGAGATATCTCTGACTAGAGAGTTGAGACCCTACGGGTAGATTTGATTTCGACAGTATGGATGGAGGATTGATTGCCTTGGTTGATTATGGTGGTAACAGCTCTGCTGTGGTTTCTTTTATTCTTTACTTTAATCGGTACATATTCTGGTAAAGTTTTGTACTTGTATGTTTATAATCTATTTTGGTGTATTTGACCAAGAAGCAAACTAGAGATCACTTCATAGTGCCGACGCTCCCTCTTTTGGAAATTGATGACCCCGTCACCTAAACTACGATTCTATTCTCCAATTAGATTGCTGAAAATGCGTTTACATTTAGATTCTATAGATAAATTCTCATAACTTAAGATTTTATACCATTTTCATTTTACAAAGAACTTATTTGAAAAATCATTGTGTGAAACATCGTAAAATAGGATTATTTTCTTTGCTTTTTAGTTTTTGGTAAAAACGTTAAAAAAAAAAAATGATGAAATTGACTGTGATTTGCGGCCTGTTGATTTAAAAAAAAAAAAAATCATATTACGAAAGTCACATATTTAAATCTCACTCTCATAGAGTAGCTAAAAAAAAAAAGCGTAGGTAACTTGAAGAAAAATCACCCTAAATAATCCAAGAGTCTTAGCCTAAGACACATGCATTGAAGTTGAAAAATGGAAAAGTTTCGTCAATCCTATCTTGATATGCATGCATTCTCGTAGGATACCAATTTTCGTTGCGCAAATCCCCGAATACGATCAGAGCACTTTTCCATCACAATGATCCCAGTCTAGCATGGTCCCCAAAGAAACAATATTTATGTCAACTCCCTTTCAATAGTTGTTCTTACTCATTAGTTCTAGGTTCACAAGGAAGTTCTGATAGTAGGTAAACATAAATCAATTAATCGCAGTCAATAATGTTTACAATGTGTCGATTTACACGTTTAATAGTTTAGGGGCTCAATATCTTCAATTTCCCCGGCCTTGGTTTTGATGACAAATATTATGAATGAATAAGAGTATAAGACAATGACTTGGATTCACCTGTTAATACAAAAATATGTTTGAGATTAAGCTTTAAAACTTAAAAGACAATAATATATTCAGTGGCGTAGCCAGAAACATGAACTGAGAGGGTTAGGATTCATATTTTAATGATTAAATAAAAATAAAAATTTCATCAAATAACATAAAATTTATACACTAATTGTTATAAATTTTTTTTTTCATATTTAAGTTTATATATCATTATTTTGATATAAGAAAAATCACAAATCATTACAATACTGAAACAATCCAATTGTTTAAGGAAAACAGAAATTGAGAGATAATTGAGTCGTGTTTTCATTGATAATATGGGTCTTTTTATATAGAAGATTACAAACACAGAGATAGAGTTGTACATGGAAACATAATCTTACATTGATTGGATATCTCCTAAGATTCTTCGAGAATATCTCTAATATAAACCTTATTTCAACTAGAGCAAGTAATCTCGAGTTTGGACCAGACACATATTCTGGATTTACTTAAACACCCCCCCTTGTGTCGCCCAAACGTTGTGCTCCTCTCGTTGCCTCATTAAAAACCTTGCCGAGTAACAAAAACCCAGTGGGACAAAAAATAACCTTGGTCGAAGGGGAAAAAGAGCACAACACATTCTTCATGTTTCGAGACCACACATGTAGACATCTCCCCCTAATGTCTGCATCTCCCCCTGATGACTACGGTCATGGGAGTTCGGATAACTTCCGCAAATGATGCTACCAACATGTTTCCCGAAAGTGGAATTTAGGCTATGACTTAGTGAGCAAGTCTGCCACAGTGTCCTCAGATTGAACCTAGTTCACTTTGATCTTGAGGAGAGTTTGTTGTTGCTGATTATCTTTGGTGTTGTCTCTTTTGATGTAACCTTGCTTCATTTGTTCAAAACAAGTAGCATTATCCTAAATGCTCGTAGGCTCATTTGTGGTAGACTTCAAACCACAATTGTTCGAAAATGCGTAATTATATATCCAATCCATATACATTCACGAACCACTTCGTGAAGAGCAATGATCTCTGCATTGTTCGAAGATATAGCGATTAGGGTCTGTACTGTAGACCTCCAAGATATCATGGTCTTTGCCAATGATGAACACTTAAGCAGTTTAGGAATGACCTTTGTGTGGGTCAGAGCGATACTCAATATCAGCAAAACCTTCCAAAACGCTTATCTTTTTGGGTTGGGGATAGTGGACGCAGGCTAGTGTTGGCAGTGTTCCTGGTGTGTGATGAGTCCGAATCCATCATCTCTCTGTAGGTATAGAATAAGCCCATATCAGTCGTACATCTCAAGTATCGATAGATATCTTTTACACCAATCTAATGGAGTCGCTTTGGCGCAGAGCTATACTCTAGCTAACAAGTTCACTGCAAATGAGATGTCCGGTCTTGTGCATTGAGTTAAGTACAATAATGCGCATATTGTACTCAAGTAAGGCACTTCTGCCTCTAGCACATCTTCGTTATCATCCTTCAGACGAAACGAAGATGATCATTTTTAGGATCAAGACTACGGACGATCATGGGGGTGCTTGAAGGTTTGACCTTGTCAAAATACTTAAGCATCTATCAACACGATGCTCAAGTTCCAAACCGAGACATAATCGTGTTCTCCCAAAATTCTTCATCTCAAACTCGGATTTCAAGTGTTCAGCGGTTTCCCTTAACTCTTTAAGGGCTTCTAATGAACATCATGTCCAACATGAACCGCGATAGGGAAACGCGTGGGCATATCCCTTCCCAATCAAGTAGTCACTTTAGTGAGCGTTTTAACCTTATTGTAAACGCGCTCTGTGGTCTAGAGCCACTTGATTTGGGTAAATGAAATTCACTATAAACTTTCATGTATATTCCGTATCTAGATCCCCATAGAGATACGTAGTGACCACATTTGTAAGCTGCATGTTCAGTTATTCGGAAACTACCAAATTGACAGGGTAGTGGAGTGCAGTGACATCCATTACGAGAGAATATGTCTCATCGTAGTCGATTCCATGGCGTTTTATGAGAAGCCTTGCGCCATAAGGCAAGATTACCATTTTTTTTTCTCATCACGCTTTCTAATGAAGATCTATTAGTCAACAGGTTTGATGTCAGGAGGTGTTGGCATTACTGGCTCAAAAACCTTCCTCTTGGTTAGAGAATCCAACTTAACCTGGATCGCATCTTTCCATTTAGGCCAAATCTCTCTATGTTGGCATTCATTTCATTAACGGAGCGTGGTTCGATATCATCAGACTCAACAAACTCATGTGCAATGAAATGCGCAACTACATCATCAATTATGATGGAGTTTTTATCCCACGTCTCATGTACACTAGTGTAATTTTCAAAGAGCTCTATATTCTCACGAATAGGTTCTGACGTTGAGGCGTCCCCCAACAGTAACCTTAATCCAGAAGATTCTCTTGAGACGGAGTTTGAGTCTTGATGATCAAAGGATTGGAATGTGCCAAAGTATCCTTCGACCCACGGGCCTCCTACGCATCTTTGCTAGGGTCATGGCCAATAATGCCAGAGTGCCACTCCTTTTGGCATTGGCGCCATACCTACCTCCATGTAGGATAGCGCTACATTCTCTCTTAAGGATGTCCTTCCTTGCAGACATGTTTGCAGCACATTTGTGTGATCTCGTCACTTTGACGGGGATCGAGATGAGACATAGTGGGGACAGGCCACGACAATTCCTGTCATTCCTGCTGAACATTGTGTTCTTATCTCCCCCTAACGACGGGAAGACTATCTCATCAAAGTGACAACATGCAAATCTAGCAGTAAGGAGATTGCCTTGTAAGGGCATTAAGTGACGGACGATTGTAGGAGTCTCAAATCCAACGTAGTTGCCCATTCGTCTGTAAGGACCTGTCATAGTGCGTTGTGGCGGCGCAATTGACACATAAATAGCTCACTCAAATGTGCTATCACGGCCCTGATTTTAAACAAAAAAAAATCGATATATAATCCCATAATTATATATGCGTGATCGTTCAACCATCAATACAAAATACCTGAAATTTTTCCCTTTTAAACCAAGTACAAATTGATGCCCTGAACCCACTATGTCAATATTGACCCGCTCCACAGAGTCATATATTACAATGCTTACGAATTAAATTGTCAACAAAAAAATACAACGTAAATGCTCCTTAGAGCTGACTATACAACGGAAGTCTTAACAACGGTAAATTCACAAAATTGGCTTCCTACCGTAATGCAGCCAGCACGATTCTCAGCTTCAGCCACGATTATCCTGACCTGTAGGATTAACCCCTACACTAATGAATAGTGCACTGGGTTGCCACACAACAAACCCGGTAAGCTTATGAAAGCCCGAATGAGTAAGCTCAAAACCACAAAACAGAAATACATTCTTAAGTTACCTCAACCTAAACATGATATGCACATATCTCACACCTACAGTCATCAATTCCATATCCTTCCACATCGTGCCTACATAAATCAACTGGTGACTAAAGCCTCATGCTCAGATTCTTAACGTAGCAACCAATTACACAAATTTCAGTCAAACAAGATTTTCTCAAGCAATGTTTGACGCCATTCTAACGCCCTATGACGAATTCCAAATCACACTCATTCCCTCCCCACTAGGAGCCTTTGTCATCAACATGACATCAAAGGTGAAAATCAATGAATCACCTTCCTATCCTCACTATAGAGTACAATTCGTCACCACTATGGCTCTTAAGATAAATCAAACCATCAATCAATACAATTAAGAAGAAACAATTCAATCACATTTCAAAACAAGCAAAACAATTCATGGTAAACCCTGCATATAGTTTAGTTCAGGAGGTCACATTAAGTCAAGCAATTCAAGTCATAGTAGTCGTCGTAACCCTACACTCTGAAGTCCGTAGGTAACCCCGACCATCACAGCAGTCTTCTCGATCATTGTTAACTTAATAACATTTCAGCTCCGCTACCGAGCAGTCATCACACTGATCATCGCACAGATTCCATCGGTCATCACGTAGATAGTCATCATCCTACTGATCATCACACAGATTCCAAGGGTCATCACACAGATTTCGCCGGTTATCACACAGATAACAATCATTACAAAGATTCATCACACTGATTTCAACAATTCATTACACACATATTCCTACACAAGCTTTGCATGATAATCATCACAAAGATTCATCACACTGATTCCAACGATTCATTACATAAATATTCCTACACAAGCTACCATATCTTAAATCACCAATTAAGATGGTCGTATCAGACCCATGGTATCTCAACAAATGAAATTCTTTTATCACGATTAAATACTTAATTTCACCATTTCCAACGATACTGAACTCAGTACGTCCTATGCTGCCCATATCACAACAATTGCACCAATACATATATATTTCACATAAATATATATATATATATATATATGTAGTCATCACTAGTACAAATATTGAATCAGACGACGGCTAAAAACTGTCTTCTGATGCGGAGCTGACTATCATATATTTCGCTGCCGTCTGATGAAACAAGATTTAGAGAACTGTCGTCTGAAGAACTCGACATCCATGTCGACAGGTTGTTGATAGCTTGTCGACATCATTAACTGTCGTGTGAACGTCACTCAGACAACGGGCAACTTAAGAACCCGTTGTGTGACTGTGATTCAGAAGTCATTTTTTTTTATAACAGTTGTGTGATTGTCATTCACACAATTAAAATATTGATAGCATCCGTGATCTGTATTACTCTCACATAACAGTTTTTATTGTATGGATGTTGTAAACATTTTGTACATACAACAGAAAATGAAATAAAAAAATCACCAAATGAACAGTAATTACCAATATATATCTAATATTGTTATAATCCACATAATTGTACTGAAATGTATTAGACAATATTGCCAAAAAGGAGCACTATACTACTCCAATACCAAAATATGGAGCACATCTAGGAGGATTAAATCGACTGATTCTATTTCCTCTGTAACATTCTTCACTGCATCAACATGCAGCTGATTCTTCTCGACATTATCTTCATCTTCAAGTTCTCCAATTGCTGCTTCAAAGTCAATGTTGGATTGCTTGACCTTTAAAGTACAGCAACACATGGCACCTAGATAGATGAAAATGACAATAGGAATGGTTAGATGAGAAACCTTAAATGAACTCAGCATAAATAAGACTGAGTAACCTTTCCATTACTGGTTGAGATACAATTACAAGTTTGTTAGTTTTGAACAATGTTAAAGATCTATTATATGCCATTGATAGGTTAATTTATAATGGAATGGATGCTTAGGGGTGGGTTTGGTACGGTACCGGACCTTGAAGCTCAATACCACCTACCGTACCAAACTAAGTTGGTACACAAAATAGCCTACCATTACCGGCCACAGAAGTCGGTATATTAAGATCTCGGTTGGTTTCGATTGGTTGGGCCTCGTACCGAGTTTAAGAATGGGGCAGATTTCAGCTTCGGCCCGACTAAAATTTTAAAAGCCCAAACCTATCAGCATATGAAAACTGCAATCCTCACATGAATTTAAAGGCCCAACCTGCAAATGAAAAATAAGCTAAAAACTCTCATACCTTAACTTCACTACTTGAGTTCATCACTTCAGTTCATCTCCTTCATCACTCCATTGTTCATACAAATTTTAAGTCAATAATTCATAATTCACAGTTCACACTTCACACAAATGAATCAAAATATCAAATGATACAATAACTAAGTGCAATAGTTGAAAACTGCCGTGCACCTATGTTGCTCTAGGTTTAATGAGGCCTTGATTAGTTGATTCCTTGAATTGTTGAGATTAGGAACAACACCTGAAAATTTATAATAAGAGATGACTTCAACCTATAACAAATTGAAACAAAAACTGGAACAATTATAGATGACTTAAACCGATAACAAATTAGAACAAAAATTGGGTCACCATAAAAAGCTTTATTGTAAACTGCTGCTTTTGAAAGAAAGCTTTTGATAATGCAACAGTACAAGCAACAACAGAACCAAGATTTTGGATTAGAAACTCCAAATAGAGCATGTTAGACCAAACAAGAAAAGCAACATATAAAGTAGGGAAACTCGGGCCAGAATGAAATTGTCCCAAAAGTGGAGAATTTTTTTAAAATACTGTGGTGCATGTAAAATTGTAAATGAGTCTTGTGTTGTCATTTTCTAATTCATCTGTATTCCATTTAAAATGCTCTGCAACTCTTACTCAGATAAAAGCTCTCACAAAGAGAACAACACATAGTCATGAAAATTCAAACAGAGAATTATGCATATATCGAATTATACCTTCAATTGAATAGAGTCTTGCTTACAATTTAGAGTTCCACCATCGAGAGCCACAAACTTAGTCCTTCAATTGATTTGACTTTGCCTTCTTCTCTCTCAAACATCAAACTCAGTCCTCGGTGCTCCTGCTCCAAGCACAAAAGAAAAACCATGAAAACCCATAACAAATTGGTAAATCTCAAGATAATATATAACATATATCCAAGATCAAATTACGAAAATTGGGTAGATCGAACCTCAACTCAACAATCCAAAGCTTCTAATCCAAAACAATTAAAGGTCATACTCACCAGCAATACTGTAGTAATTGTTCGACTGATGTGAATCGAATCGATTTGGCATGAGATGAAATAGAATGGGTCGAAAGATTCGATTCTTCGAAGAGTTTGAGAGCTCAGAACCTCGCACTGGTTCGAGAGAGAGAGAGTGACTGAGGGAGTGGTTGAGAGACTGAGAGAGGGACTAAGGGATTAGGTATTAGGGTTTGGAAAATTTTAATCTAATGGTTGTTAGTTAATATGGAATAAAACTGAAGAAAATCAACTGCTATGATTGATTATATAAGAAATATTTAAAATATTAAAATATTATATTAAATATGTGGTACTGTATACCGTATTTTTGGTGTATTCAATACCGCTACCGTACCAACTACACCCTCTCTGTTCGGTTATACCGTACCACAAGTTCGGTAACCGACAACCTTGGTTCGGGACGGATTCGGTTGGCTGGTGACTTGGATACACATTTACGCAAATGTACGTATCATTATCAAGATAGAGAAATATTATGCCCAAAGTTTATCGTACCACGGGGATTAGTGGCTAACCCACAATCCTTGGGTAATCGGAAATAAAGACACTTAGCAAACAAAGAAAAGAAAAAGAAAATAAATAAAAATGTTAATCTAAGGCACCAAGCCCTAGCAATGCTCAGTTTTGATTCTCACCAAAGCCTAATCACAACTAAGAGCCTAGTGATGATTATCTACAATGAGTCGAAATTCAATATTTTGAGAGATGATTTTAGATTAACAAAATGTAATGAAATGGAAAGCAATTAATAAAAATGAAAATAAATTAATAAAAGTGTAACCAAATAAATGGGAAGGTCGCGTGTTAGGGAGGTTCTTTCACCCAAATTCTATGTGTCGGAAGCTAATATAATGTAGATGCAAATCCCTACTTTGGCGGTAGTCGTATCCAAGGCGGTTCAAGGCTCAAGGACCTAAATTCCCTTTCATGGTATTCCTACTCCGGTTCAAGGGCCGTAGGAACTCACTTAGCATGAATTAGAGCCGGTTCAAGGGTCACTAATTCACACCAAGAGGCGTAGAGATCGAGGAATTAGACTACTAAGCGACCCGCTCGCTCAATCACACAACGGGTGTAAATCACCATGCTTATAACCCCTCGAATATGAAATTGAAGGTTTCTAGCTTAGGAATTAGAGGGGGTCAAACCTCTAACTCCGTCCTAGACATGCTCAAAATACACACCCTAGAGTTGACTAGGCTCCTAGACATGCATTTTAACCCAACAAAAATAGATATAAGCATCCATCATATGAAAATTGCATCATTACGTTAAATTAAACATCTTTTACACAAAATTTGGGTTAGGGTTGTGACCCTAACCCCCAACAAGGAAATTACTCACAACTCATAATCATAGATATCAAAATTACAAAATTCAAATAGGAAAGAGTAGAGAAGTGTAGGAGAAAACAAAAAAAATCATAAATAGCTAAAAAGCTAGCATGACTAGTCTTGAATTACAACTCCTACAAAATACCCAAATATTGAATCTTGTAGAGGTTGAGCCATTTGATAGATTCTTGAAGCTTTGGGTGAGTAAATCCTTGAAATCCCTAAAATAAAACTAAAGAAAAGAGGAAAAATGGAGGAGAAGGAGGAGAGAGAGCAGCCCAAAGGGGCTGCCTCTGTTTTTGGTGGTGCGGCGCTGTTGGTCACTAGGGTGAGTGAGGGGATAGGAAATATATATGTGGTGGCTCTCATTGTGTCGCAAGAGAGGGACAGAATAGAAATGGGGATGGTAGAAGGCGTGTGGTTGGGAGAGAAAATGAGATAAGAGAGGGGTAGGTGGCAGTGTGTGATTGGTTAGAAGAAAAGGATTTTTTTCTTTCTTTCTTTACTTAGCTAGCTGCACAGCACGTGCATGTGTTTACCAGCCATGCATTCTTAATTAAACATTGATTAATGTTCAATTAAGGTGCTTGCTTGATTAATCGTCTTAGAGCAACTCCAACAGCTTCCCTATAATTTTTGTATTATAGGGAAGCAAAAGTCAAAACTTTAGCTATTTTTTCTTCTCCAACTCCAACAGATTCCCTATTTTGCAGCAATCTCTAAAATCTCCATAATTCTTCCTTAAATTTTAGAGATTGCTGTAAATTTAGGGAATTTGGTTTTCTCTCTCTTCATTATCTCTAAAATAGGGATGGTTATAGGGAATCTGTTGGAGCAAAAGAGGCTCATTCTTCCTTAAAATAGAGTAAAATTAAAATATGGGGAAGCTGTTGGAGTTGCTCTTATTAATTAAGATGCTTTTTCCTCCAACTTTTCACCACCGCACGCAATGTTATGATTTCTGGTTCCCATCCTTCACTAGTATTGACTATGGTTGACCGGCATCGAATATTTTGTCATTCTGTCGGAATACTCTAATTTGCACAATTTTGCACTATTTCCACTTGATTTCCGTAATTCTGCTTATTTTCTACAAAATAAATAAAAATAGATTAATTATATATTAATTGACATGAGGATTGACTTAATCGAGTGCTTTAGATATAATTATACTCATATAAATGCGTATAATCACACCCCCACACTTGAATTTTGCTTGTCCCCAAGCAAACTAAATGTAAATTAATAACCAAAAATCTATTGACTCAAACATATATGATATATCCTCAATAATAAAGAAAGTGCGGTATTAGCCTTTCCAACCATAACCCTCGGAGAACTAATTATGTATATGACCATGAAGTTGACAAAGCATGACATAGAAATTATAAATTTGTAAGGCAATTAAGATGCACATGTAATAGATGCTCAAGTATATGCATGTGTTAACCATGTGTCAAATCAATCCATCGTAATCAAATAAGCATATGGAAGACCCGATATAACCCACTAAACTCACATAGGTTCACTAAATATTACCGCTAAAGTGTTTAGGGGTTATATGTGTTTCACTCAAAAGCAATTTCACAACACGCGCCGCCATATGCTTGCATTTTGATCTCATCTCCGCTAGGTAGCTCACAATTTTCAAGATCAAGAGGTCTTTTATTTGGTTGTAATGGGACTAAGGGCAAGTGGCTAAAAGAAATGAAGGATAAGGAAATACAAAGTTCATAGAAGTCGATGAAGCAACTCTCTCTTGTAGAGATATATGACTTTTGCTTTCGAATACTAACTCACTTACTCTAAACCCAATGTACAACCCACACTACACTATACTATATGTAATTTTTTTTTTCCCTACACACAACCGTTTTTTTTTTTTCTTTTCCTT
>LYNE01002940.1:3716-45599 GCA_001662545.1 Rosa x damascena
GTCTACTAGTCACTTTTCGGTTTCCACCTTTAGCACGATCCAATTGTTCTTGAAATTGGATCGCCATCTGTTCTACATCAGAAGGAGTCTCCTTTTAGAGGGAAGAGAGGCTCCTTCCTTTACATGGTTTTCAATGTGGGACACAAAGTCCATTTCTAGTCTAGAAAGCTTCTTGTGAAGGCATATTGGCAAGGCCAGGAAGGTTGCTTTCCGGTGAGGTCTTGGCAGCTTCCGACTATCATGGGGTAGGTTCTATGTCGGGCTACGGTATGCAAGTCGTGGTTGGGCCCCACCATGGCTTGTGGGCCCCCTAAGAGGGTGTTACTTATGCTTATTGATGTAACAAATCCTCCATATTAGTGGAGGTATGTACAGAAAACATAGGGATACAAGTTCAATAGTAATCAAGAAATCCCATGACAAATGATTGACTTGGTTGATTTTGCTAATTCTTAGCAGAAGCAATGCCGTTACGAGAATGAATACAGTGTTGAATGAACATGCAAAATTTGCAAGATATCTACAACTAGAGAAACTTTTGATAAGTCGTTTTCCGGATCTGCTATCTTTTTGCATTTGGATGAGAATAGCAAAAACATCAACGCTACCGTGAAGTCACTATGAGACACCGAAACACATAGGCTTCATCTTGTAGCCTAAATTAATCAATAATAAACAGAAACTAAAGATGCTCGTAAATGAAGCTATCAGCCTATATAGCTATACCAATGACAACCAACAGAAACAACAATCAGTAACATATAATCCAGTTTATATTATCAAAACTTGATCGGAAATATTCCCGAGGATAGTCTTTGAATGACCATTACATGCATCATCTTCCTCAAATGCTTAAAACTAAGCAATACCAGCTACAGCGGCCTAATTGTTGTGTTGTCTTTGTATGCCAGTGCAGTTATGCATGTCGTTTGTTCTCACAATTTAGTTTATCCACGAATTTCTCTATGTTGAGGGGATTGTTGCCTTGTCCCTTGGCTTAGGAAGTAGAAACCGCCACTTCGAGGCATTTCATCGAACACCTTTATGCCTACCTTTCGAAACCAAATCTTTGAATACTACATTCGAGCAACTCTTTTATACCGATGTTAACGTGGTATGTATCATGATAACTTGATTTTCAAAGTCCAAAGACAACAACTTTAGCCATACAATGGCTACTCCACACAATAGTACAAGTTGCCACAATGCCACATACACTATAATAACAAGTAAGAAGCGGAACCTAGGTTTCGCGTGCAATAGCGGTGGCACCCCTCGTTTGGGTGGGATTGCACCGTGCCCAGTGACACTTGTCGTCAGGTTCCCTTCCTCTGAGATTCAACAGGGCAACCTCTTGGTTGAGGAGGAAGACTATTTGGTCAGAGGTGTGACTGCGGTGGTTCTGTGTTTGTTGATGATAGGCTGCGATTATGTGGTTTGAAGGTGATCTGAGGGGTTTTTGGATCTTGGAGGTTCGCGGATCGGTGATTGAAGGTGCTCCTGAGTCCTGCTGGTGCAGGTGATCGGCTTATAGAAGCGGCATCGTCGATGAAGAGAAGTAACATATCAGGTCGTGTTGCTTCAGCAGAGGTGGTGCAGGTGCTTGGATTGCAGAGCTTCTGGTTGCGATTGCAGACCGTCGGTTTGTGATCTTTGCAAGAGTGAGTTGGCTGGTGATCCTAGCTTTGGATTGCACCAGCCTTGTGTACTTACATAAGCATTTGCAAGCATAATTAGCTATAATAGGCCACGCTCATGCTACCTCCAGCTGTACCAACTCCCGCCAAATGAGTGACCTACATGAACACAGCCAAGCAGGCTACCGCCTGAGCCCAGGCTTACCCCCAGACCACCGCTGACGCGCCGCCACGGGCCGCACCAAGGCAGCATCAGAAGCTCCAGAAGTTGGGAAATGAAGCATATCAGTCCCACATCGAAAACATGGAGAAGATCAGCTCCATCCTCACCTATAAAAGGTTCTCTCCTCTCTCCTCATTAATTATGCATTTACTACTTACCTAATGTTACTTTGTCAACATAAATACATTGACTAACTTAAGCATCGGAGAAGAAAAGACTGCCTAACACGGTCTCCCTCTAACGCCCTCTGTATTTTACTTGACATGTCTTTGAGAATATCACAAGTAGAGGTCCGCCCATCGGACCAGCGTTAACCAAGATTTAGCTACCTCTAGATCTTAGACATTAACATTGGCGCTGTCTGTGGGAACCCTTGAACAAAAGGTCATCCCACCACAACAATCACCATGACTAACGGTAGTGGGGGGAAATGATGAGGAGCAAGCGGATCAATCTGCCAAGCCCCATCCCGCCAACCCCGTGGCCAGCAGTAATCCAACGGTTAATGTCAATCGTGCATTATTCAACACTCCAGTCAACCCTAGCATGGAACCCCAGGGTTCATCCCAGGTCCCGCTAACCCAAACTGCAGCGGAGGCACGATAGGGCAGCAGTCGCCCACCAACCCAAGATCTGGCCGCTATGTATGAGCTGGCACTGGCGGACCTTCACAAGGCAAACAGGGAGCGCGAACAAGAGCGCAGAGAGAAGGCCGAGGCCCAAAAGCAGGTGGCCACACTGATGTCGAAATTCGACGAACTGAAAAAGGCGCTGGACAAAAACGCTAACCCAGCATAGAGTGAGCAATCGCGGAGCACCAGACGTAGTCTACCCAACACAGGCGGATTGGCACCCATACCAATCATACAGATGCAGGTACCGCCGAACCCACCAGAACTATTGGGAATGAGCCCACCTCCCCTCCCCCGCCTAATGATGGAACAAGAAGCGGAGTCACAACCGCACACCAATCGCTCAATGGCTAGGGCTAGGACTGAAGGTAATCCACCTGTCC
The DNA here is from genome assembly GCA_001662545.1 of Rosa x damascena. Classification (NCBI taxonomy): domain Eukaryota; kingdom Viridiplantae; phylum Streptophyta; class Magnoliopsida; order Rosales; family Rosaceae; genus Rosa; species Rosa x damascena. The sequence goes on from LYNE01002940.1 coordinate 6,592, forward strand.
CCAGGCGGGAGCTAGTTCAGCAGAGTCTCCATGCGGGATCCGCGGGCGACGCAACGGCCCTAATCCTAGAAAAGATGCAGCAGCTAGAGCAAAGGCTAATCCGGGCGGAGGTAGGTGCCCCAGCGCCAATTCCAAATCCCCTCTTTGCGTCCAGACCAGGACCATTCACAGCCAGGATCTTATAGGCAGTCAAACCAGCACATGCCAAGACACCAAAGATGTCACATTATAGCGGCATGACAGACCCTTTCGTCCATATGGACACCTTCAAGAAGGTCACTAACAACAAGGGATTTGATGACAACAATCATCCAAATGCCGCGTATGACCACGTCATGAGCGAAGCAGTCATCCATGCACAGGCAGAATTCATCACATATGGAGAAACCCCACCACCACTGCCAACACCTGCAAAGACCACTCAGCCTTCCTCCAGCTGATACGCCTAAAATAGACGTTCAACTTAACCCTGCAAAATGTAGTTGTTAGTATAGAATAAGTAGGGATCGTTCAAGCCGGGGATTGAGGGTATACAAGTAATTACATAAAGAATCAAAGTATGAATATAAGTATGTACGAAAATAATGAAAGAATGTATGAACAGTAAATTATAAAAAGGGGGGTTTTGGGTTTTGTAATGCAGAAATTAAAGTAAAACATATAAACAATGCGGGATTTACAATGATATGAATGAAGATGTTAGAGATTCAGAAATCCACCACCAAAACATGCTCAAGACAAATTTGTTATCCTAGTTTCAATTACCAAGTCATGAAAAGGTTTCAATCAAGAACAAACCGTGAACGCATTGCATAAGTTCTTATTACTTCCTTAGATTACTTAAGCAAGATGAACGCACCATTACTAAGCCTTTAGAATAAACAATAAAGGTATAGAACTCTATCCTATCAACAATGTATTCTAAGCATTAATCACATGTGGAAGTTTGATCGAAACAAGTATGAAGTTTGATCAAAACAAGTATGCAAAACTAGTGTGGAACTCCTACCTAGCATGCAATCCTTTTTATTTGGTTTCACCTATTGTCCTAGAGGTTTTACTACCATTGAAATAAGCATTATTAACCGTTTAGGAGATTAAAATACATATTTCTAGCCCCACTCACATGATCATAATATTTTATGTGCGCATTCATAAAACATAAACATGCAAGAGTTATCTGTAAACCAAAACCAAATAAAAAATTTCACAACAAAGCAATCACGAAACTAGGAATCAAAATAATGTCAAAAACATATCTTAGGGCTTCAAACCTCGCCCCTAACAAAAGTAATTTAGTTATACATTGTAGCAAAATAACATAGTATAATAAAATAGAGAAAAATAAATAAAAAAGATGGTGGCGGAGGAATAAGAAAGAGAGGTAGAAGAGAAGGTGGAGGGTGCGGTCCTCTTCATTGTGTTGCAGAGGCTCTTTATATAGGGGATACACAACCCTAGTTTCCTTATTCAACTCTGCTTGTAATTTGCTTGAGGTTTCCTTCGATTGATGCACAATTTAATTACTTTCAAGTCAATAAAATAATTCTATGTCATCAAGATTGAGTCATCATCTCCAATTTGTATCCAAGTTTGATTGGGGAAGCCTTTGGACATCATAGACTCATGTAAATATAAATTTCCGTCAAAAACCAGATTCACGCGCAGCTTGACCTTCCTGTACTAAATCGGCCATAACTTCTTCTAGAAAAATGATATAGAGGAACCGTAAAAAGCTGTGGAAACTAGACATCTGAGACTTTCCAACAATATAAAGATCATTATCTGGTTCGTTCTGAGCTACTCTCAGTGCTCTGTCGAAGTTGACTGATCTGCACAGGTAGATTTCCTGATTTCGCCTTTCATGCATCTTTTCTCCTTTACTCCACAAGAATCCTAAAACAATAAGAGAAATAGCATGACAAAATGCAAGGAAATATTAATATAAATGTCGAACATTATGCTCCTATCACCAACCAATAGGAGACCGCTAACAAACCCTCTGCTACGCCACCAACTGATAAGAAGAGAGAGTGGCAACAGGGCAACTACCAGAGCAAGCAGCAGAAGGACCAACATTACAACAAAGGCAACCGCTCATCTCATGGGGATAACCATAATAAACGGACGGAGTCCTCCCAGCGGTACGCAGTGTTTACAATCCTCACAGCCTCATATGAGGAGATATACAACCAATGCAAGGACCAGAGAAAGTACCCAAGAGTGGGAAAACCCCGAAACACCAGCAAATGGTACAAATAACACGAGGACAACGGTCACAACACCAACAATTGCAACGCCCTCAAAATGGCTGTTGAGACTTTGTACAGTGACGGCAAAATGGAACAATTCAAAGTGCGCCAACCGCCACCCGTGGTTGCCAACATCGAACCCATACGCCACAGCAACACCATTGACGGCGGTGCTCCGATCACCAACATGTCTCATAGGGCAAGAAAGTGTTATGCACGCGCTAACCACCCCAAAGAAGTTTGCAACATCCGCTATGAGAGATCCGCCAAACTCCCAAAATGTGGTTGGGAACCCATTACCTTCTCAGAGGAGGAGGAGCGCGAAGTACATTTGCCTCACAATGATCCATTCTTGATCGACGCCATACTCGATAAATGATCAATGGGAAGGGTCCTTGTTGACAGCGGATCCGCTGTCAATGTCATCTTCAATGGTTGCTATAATCAACTCCAGCGGAACAGAAAATTACTCCAGGATCATGAGCCGCTGCTCAGCTTCTCCGGTGATGTCACACAACCACTCGGTTCTGACTACATGCGGCTAGTTATCGGCGCTAGTCCATGCACAGAGGAGATACATATGCAGTTCATCGTCGTCGACTGCTTCAGTTCATACAACGCCATCATTGGTCGACCGGCACTCAACAAACTCAAGTGCATCATAGCTGGATACATGCTTCTCATGAAGTTCCCTATGCCCAACGGGACAGGTTGTGTCAAAGGAAGTCAACAAAAGGCACGAGAATGTTACTCCACAACCGTGGCACGATCGGCGCACCGCCATGAGATCCTAACGGTAGGAAACCATGCACTAGCACCAGATATCTTTGAGGACCCTAGGGATGATGAGAAAAAATATGTAAAAAAGGAGCCTGTCAACCCAGAGACATCCTTGAGGGTTATTAGCATCTCCGACGAGCACCCTGAGCAAACAGTCTGCATCGACGCTCAGCTAGCCCCAAAGATAGCGGCAGAGCTCACTCAGTTTCTATGTGACAACGCCGCCGTCTTTGCATGGTCCTATGCTGATATGCTAGGTATCTTCCCTGAGATTATCACACACAAGTTGAGCATCAAACCGTCCTTCTACCCTGTCAAGCAGAGGCGAAAAGGCCTTCGATGAAGAAAGATATCGTGCAATAGGGGAAGAGGTCGCCAAACTCCAGGGCATTGGATTTATCCGCCAAGTCAATTACCCTTCGTGGATCTCTAACTTGGTCATGGTCAAGAAACCTAGTGGAAAATGGCGGATGTGTGTCAATTTCAAAAGTCTCAACAAGGCATGCCCAAAGGATAGCTTCCCGCTACCCCCATTGATCAACTGATCGATGCAACCGCTGGACACGAGTTGCTTAGCATGATGGACACCTTCTCTGGCTATAATCAATCAAGATGCACCCCGGCGACCAAGAGTGCACCACCTTCACCACCGACAAGGGCGTATACTGCTACAATGTCATGCCTTTCGGTTTGAAGAACGCCGGTGCAACTTATCAGCGGTTGATGAACGCCATGTTCGTTGAGCATCTCGGCAAAATCATAGAGGTCTATGTGGACCACATGTTGGTAAAAAGCATCAAGGCCAGCAGACATGTGGCAAACCTCATAATCATATTTGCCATTCTCTTGGCTTATGGTATGCGCCTCAACCCAGAAAAGTGTTTCTTTGGCGTCACCGCCAGCAAATTTATGGGCTACATAGTCAGCGAACGGGGCATAGAGGCCAATCCTGACAAGGTACAGGCCATCCTCAATATGAAGGCTCCGGAATGGAAGATACACATTCAGAGCCTCCAAGGCAAACTAACCGCCCTCTCTCGGTTCATCTCCAGACTCACTGATAGATGCCTCCTATTTTTCAAAGTTCTGAAGACGACCCACAAGAAGATAATCAACTGGAACCCAGACTATGAGGCGGCGTTCCAGAGCTTGAAAGAGTACTTGGCAGCAGTCCCACTTCTTTACATTCCTGTGCAAGGGGAGACACTATACATATACCTAGCGGTATCACAATCAGCGGTAAGTTGTGCCATTGTACGACGAGAAGGCCAGGAGGAGCTCCCCGTATTCTACGTCGGCAGAGGCATGAACGGGGCGGAAACAAGATATCCCCCCCCTGGAGCAGCTTGCTCTCGCACTCATTGTCTCCGCTAGACGACTCCGCCAATACTTTCAAGCCCACACAATTCATGTCTTAACAAACCAACCGCTAAGGCAGATAATGTAAAACCCTGAGCACTCTGGGCGCCTCAGCAAGTGGGCCATCGAACTTAGCGAGTTCGACATTGACTACAAGCCAAGAACCGCCATGAAAGGCCAAGCAGTGGTAGATTTCATCGTTGAACTCACCGAGCGTCAGGATGAACCTAACCTAGGGGCACAGGAGGCCAACACAGAAATGGTAACCACTGAGGAACCTACCCCCTAGCAGCAGTCAGACTGGAACCTCCACGTGGACGGTTCCACTTGCGTTAGGGCCTGCGGCGCCGGAGTCATCTTGATGGGATCAGGGGGCCTAAATGTGGAATACACGTTAAAGTTCAATTTCAAAGCCTCAAATAACATGACGGAGTATGAAGCGCTCATTGCTGGCTTACTCCTCGCCATCGACTCAGGGGCTGACAGTGTCAACATATTCAACAACTTCCAGCTAGTCGTTAACCAGGTCAACGACAACTTCCAAGCCAAGGACCAGCAGTTAGCGGCATACCTGGGGTACGTCAAGACACTCCTCAAGAAATTCAAATTTCACACCATCACACAGATCCCAAGGGAAAAGAACGCCAAGGCTGACTCACTGGCAAGACTAGCAACCGCTCAACCACACCAAAGTCTAACAGACACAAGGGTGGAATGCCTTGATAAGCCAAGCATCACCAAGACCCTGGCCAAAATCTTCAACATTGAGGTAAACCCAAGCTGGATGGATGAAATAATTTAGTACAAGCACAATGGAACACTGCCAACCGACAAGGTCGAAGCAAGGCAACTTAAGCGAAGGGCAACTTGCTATAACATCCAGAATGGCAAGCTTTACTGCCAAGGATTCACACATCCCAACCTCCGGTGTCTGACCCCAGAGGAGGGAAAGGTCGTTCTTGCAATGATACACGCTGGGGAATGTGGAAACCACTCCGGCGCCAGATCTCTGGCTAATCGCACAATGCGACAGGGCTACATCTGGCCCACGCTCGGCGACGACGCCAGGAAGGTCTCCAGGTCCTGCCACAAGTATCAACAATACGCTGACCTTCTCCATGCCCCGACGGAGCCCTTGTCGATCATCATTGGCCCATAGATCCACTCCATGTGGGGCCTGGGCTTGCTGGGAAAATTCCCAACCGCCAAAGGCCAATTCAAATACATCATTGTTGCCATCGACTATAATAGTACGTGGATAGAGGTGGAACCGCTGACGGCCATAACTACCGCCAATGTAACTCACTTCCTCTGGAAGAACATCTACTGCCGCTACGGCGTCCCCTACACAATCATTACAGACAACGGCACACAGTCCAACAACAAGGAACTCATATCTTTCACCGCTAATCTGGGCAAAAAAATGAGTTTTGCATCTGTCGCTCATCCCCAAACCAACAGCCAAGTCGAAGCAGCAAATAAGATAATCAAGAAGCTGCTAAAAAAGAAGCTCGACGACGCCAAACGTTTATGGGTGGAGAAACTCCCGGAAGTGTTGTGGGCCATCAGGGCTACCCCAACTTCCGCCACTGGTGAAACACCGTTCTGCATGATGTTCGGAACTGAAGCTGTCCTATCTATTGAGGTCACCCAACCTACCGCTAGGGTCAAGGGCTACTGCTCTGAAACCAACGGCGAAGGCATCAGCCTCGACAAGGACCTCCTCAAGGAGAAACGACACAAGGCCCATTTGCACAACTTACAAAACAAACCGCGGGTATCACGTTTCTACAACGCCAGAGTTAAAGCCCGAAACCTCCAACTGAGGGACTGGGTAATGAAGGAAGTCATTCCACCGCCAACGGCACTCCGCCCAACTTGGGAAGGACCATACAAAATTGTGGAAGTCATTAACCCTGGCACCTTCTACTTAATGGACAAGGGTGGCGTCACAATGACCCACCCTTGGAATATCGAACACCTTCAGTATTACTACAAATAGTCATGTCACTACCCAAGAGCATCTTGACTTAGCTAAATTTTTGTTCAATATTTAGCTAAGGGAAGCTACTCAACGGGTACAACCCCGCTTTTGTAAAACGCTAGTCTATCAGCTATCAATGAAACAAGGAATTATTCAAACCATTGTCACCAAGTCCCAGGACAAGAATTAACTGGCAACACCAACAATATTCGGCAGACCACGTCCCCTACATCGTGCACTTGGAACAGTTTTAATTCCTTTAATGTTTCATTAATTGGCAAAAGCACAAGTCAAAACTTTGGCGAAAAAAAAAAAACAATCATTGAAAAGGATCCCGCAGCAAATGTCAAAGGCAAAAATTGCATATATCTAGGGTTGGGACTCCCCGCCCAAAGGTATAGTCAAAATTACAAAATAAGCCTTAGCGGCACCAACATAAACAAGCCTCAGCGGCATTACAAAAGCTACAGAGTATTCGTCACTAATTCTCGGGAGCAACGGCAACCTCTTCACCTTCCAACGGTAGGGGTGGCCCAGCCAGGCATCTCATCTGATCAGATCCAGGAGCGGTAGGGCTCAACGTCACCATGGTGCCATCCGCTCGGGTATTGGTGGCCATGAAGTTAGCACGAGAGATGTCGGATTAAGTGGGAGGTGGGGTCCGCTGAGAATCGTCCGCCGGACTCTCACCACTCTCTCCGCTACCTGAGCGGGCCTCCTCAGCTCGAGTAGGAACCGCACTGCTCGCAGGCTCCCGCTGACCAGATGGCCCGGAGGGTTGGGATGCTTTCACCCAGTCGATGGCGCCCTTCTGCTTCAGCATGTCCAAGTTGGCAGCAGCACCAGCCTTCGCCGCCTCCATTATGGCTCGCTTGTACTCCGCAGATTGCTTAAATGCCTCCACAGCGGCGACCTCCATGCAGCTCCTCTCAGCGTCCAGCCAGGCAACCTCGCCCTCCAGCCTCTTCACCTCAGCGGACTTAGCAGCAGAATCCCGCTGAAGGATCTCAACTTTTTTACCCTTAGCCGCCACTTGATCCTTCAGCAGAGGTATGTCTTGCTGTAGTTTGGAGACATGATTGTTCCGCTCGAGGTCCCACTCAACGATGAAATTTAGCTTGCCGCGCTCATCCATCGCATCACACTCCGCCTTGGTCAGGCACCGCTCAACGTCTGCCAGCTTATCTTTGGCCTCTTGCAACTCCCTCTCGAGACCTTTGATTTCCTCCTTCAACTACCGCTCAACCCGAGGGTGGTTTGACGCGGCAAGGAACAGCTCATGCAGCCCGACAGACAGATGGCCAAATGCCGAGCTGAACGGCTACTGTTGCACGAAGGTCGGGTGGATGGTCCCATCTAATCCGCCAAATCCTAGCCGCTCACAAAAGTGGAAGAGAAACTTCCGCTTGCGGTCAGTCAGGAACTCGGCATACGAGCTAAAGGCGTCTAGACCGCTCGCCTGCACCTCCCCGATAGCGGCCACAGTCACCTTCAGCAAGGCATGTTTTGCCCTCTTTTCCTGGCGGGCCCTGATGGTCTCCGCGGCGTCTCCCTCCTCTTCTTCGTCGGCATCATTTTGTAGCCGCTTCCTCTGTAACACCACCCGTGTGGAACCAACGGCGACAGGCCTCGATTGCATCTGCGACTCCAACCCCGCAACAGTAATTGGTTCCTTCGAGGGGGCCACCCTCTCCTTCTGAGTCCCAAGACGATTAGCGAGCACTCTCAGCTGCGCAGGGGCCTTACTCCCTCCAGCAGCCCCGCGGTCGACGCCAGCTCCTACCTGAACCACGGGCGAACCATCGGGGCCAAGATGCGAGTGGTGAGGCATCGGCAGCACCACTGGAGTCTCAGACTGGCTCACCGCCAGTGTCTGGGGGTCGACGACAGTTTGCTAGGCAGCCAGCCCAGCGGCGTACATGCTTTCCAGAAAGTCATTAATCTCTGCGCAGTCCATGGCTTTAGCAAAAGCGTCGCGGCTCACTTTGTTACTCGGCGGAGAATCTACACGAAAGGAAACAGGTTAGCTTGAGGAAAACTGAACTAAGGCACAGATCAGCAAAAGTTACTTACCAAGGGCGCGAATCAACTGTTGAGGTCGAGCAGGTTGCGATTCCGCCAACAACCTCTAATCCTCGCCACGCGACACTCTTCCTCGCGCGTCAAGTTATAACGCAAGCCGGCTGCACAAAAAAAAAAAGATGATTAGCAGAGTACAGAAACATATCATACAAGCAAAGCCGGCAACTTCGATTAGTAGAAGCTAACACCAACCTCGGATAGGTTGGAACTCTGACTTAATCCTGAATGTCGGTGCCCCCTCATTTGACCCCGCTTGGTATTCCTACCCCGCCATGGCAATACATAAGGTCCCCCACCAGGGAGACATGGAATCCTTCAGATTCTCGATTAGCTTCGGCGCCCCCTAACGGCGGCTCAGATTTACTTGTCAACTACATCCCTAGCGCTTCACGTACACCAACTCGTAAAAGTGCAACACCTCCGCCAAAGTTGGACCCTCGCAGTCGGACAAGAGCAATAACGAGTTAAGCGCTATCAACAACCGCCACATATTGGGACAAATCTGCCCAAAGGCGAGGGCAAACTCGCACACCAAGATCTGGAGGTTGGGGAGTAGCGGAAAGGTAACTCCTTGGTGGAAGATGGCCTCATGAACAGCAGCATACCCCGCCGGCAGAATAGAAGCCTTCTCATCAGCGGCAGGCGGACGCAACTTCACCACTCCGGGCAGGCGGGATACCCGCTTCAGACGATTGACTGCAGCTGCCGTCATCGGTCCTCCAGCCCTGTCAACTGTAGTGCCGTCGCAGAGAATCCACGCCGACTCTACCCCTTCCCCACCAGCGGAACCACTAGCAATGCTATTGCTCGCTAGCCTCTCCTTAGGCCTTTTGCGGACGGCAACGTCCTCCCTTGCCCTAGAACTTTCTGGAATACCGACACGACCCATTGCAATTTCCCGAGGTATAGCCTGTAGCAGCTCGATGTCTAGCGGTTCGAACAGTGAGGTTCCTGTAGGGGCAGACGAACGCAACGAGTTAATAAACATCCTATCCGCCACGCTGAGCGACACGTCAGACCCGAAATCCTCACTGCTCGAGATCTCTACGATGCTAGCCATCACAAACCCTAAAAACCAGGACAATTAGTTCCAAAACCGATCTAAACTATCCCTATGTCAGATTTTAGCCAAGAACATCAAGAACAACCAAACCCAGAAAACCCAGAAGGTGCCAAAACAAGAACACAGCGTATATATATATATATATCCAAAACCCAGATTCCACGGTCTTGCTAATCCATAAACCCCAACCCCATGTCAAACAATTACACCCAACCCCAGAACCCAGTCTAGACCCTCAAACACACCAGGGAATAACAAAACTCCCTCCAAATACAAAAAAAAACAGAAATTGACAGAAAGCAATGAAACAAAGAAACTCAAATCACTAACATGTTGGTATGGAAGATCTGGAGCATTCGAAATGTATGTCTTCACTTCCAAGGATCTCTCTTTCACTGAACGATGCTGTCACTCGATTTGCAGAGGACACTCCTCGAATATCAGAGAACAAAAGCTTGAAGACGACGACTAGTTGAGTTTGAAGTGAAGATGATGTCAAAACCACTGTGGTTTCCCTCTCTTTTATGTCAACATCAAGCCCATCTAGGCCGTCCGTTCAAAAATGACATTGCACCATAGCCGTACACGTGCCCTATGCTCGCACTTACTCTCCTGATTTACCTAGGCGTCGCCTCGGTTACAAAATCAATAATTACGCGCATTTATGGCAAAGAGACGGGCGTGCTATGGAGCCGTTATTCCACACGCTAGCCCAATACATGTTGGCCACGTGTCAGACACCGTCAGACAAAGCGTCTATCTGAAGTAACCATCACAGGGGAAGATCACTAATCGTAGAGGTAGTCTCCGTTAAGCGCAACTCCTCTAGCGGAACTTCTCCATTTTCATCTTGCAAGCGAGGCAGTCTCCACTAAACGCAACTCTGCTAGCGGGACTTCTCCCTTTTCATCTTGCAAGCGAGGCAGTCTCCGCTAGCGAAACTTCTCCCTTTTTATCTTGCAAGCAAGGCAGTCTCCGCTAAGTGAAACGCCACTAGCGGAACTTCTCCCTTTTCATCTTGCAAGGGAGGCAGTCTCCTCTAGCGGAACTTCTCCCTTTTCATCTATCAAGCACGACAGTCTCCGCTGAAGCGCAACTCCGCTCACTGGGCTACCATCAAACAGGTCCCCGTGACATTGCTTGCCGCTTATTATCAGCGGAGGGACTTCCGCCAATAGCGATTCCCAAGGCAACACCTCATTTTGACGACGACCGCCATACGACATTGCAGTCAGGCTACGTCCCTCCGGGACACGGGGACACGTCAACAGTATACGACAACCCTGATCAGGCACGTTGACCCCCGCCACTTGGGTACCAAAGATTGGGCTCGCTACCCAACACCCTCTGCTCAGCGCAGCTCCCCTCAACAAACAATACACCGACCAAACGGAGGTCTATCTTAGCCGGGGAGTGGGGGACTCCCTGGGGGGCCTAGCAGGGGCCCACCCGAAAGGGTATAAAGCGTTTGTTCAGTAAGTCCATGGTTGACAACGCACTGACTCTAATTATGCTTTTTGCAAGTCTAGCGGAAGTAACGCTTCGAACCGTTAGGCAACTCCCCAACCAAGATGGCCCTCCTTGACTAGGGACTTGGGGGACTGGTACTTACATAAGCATTTGCAAGCATAATTAGCTATAATGGGCCACGCTCATGCTACCTCCAGCGGTACCAACTCCCGCCAAATGAGTGACGTACGGGAACACAACCAAGCAGGCTACCACCTGAGCCCCGGCTTACCCCCAGACCACCGCTGACGCGCCGCCATGCACCAAGCCAAGACAACATCAGAAGCTCCAGAGGCTGGGAACTAAAGCATATCAGTCCCACATCGAAAATATGGAGAAGATCAGCTTCATCCTCACCTATAAAAGGTTCTCTCCTCTCTCCTCATTAATTACGCATTTACTACTTACCTAATGTTACTTTGTCAACATAAATACATTGACTAACTTAGGCATCAGAGAAGAGAAGACAGTCCAGCGCGGTCTCCCTCTGACGCCCTTTGTATGTTACTTGACATGTAGCGGAAGCTCTGAGAATATCACAAGTAGCGGTCCGCCCATCGGACTAGCGTTAACCAAGATTTAGCTACCGCTAGATCTTAGACATTAACATCTTGAGAGGCCACTGATGTTGTGGCAAGGAAGGTTGCCAGAGGTCTGGGCGGAGGTAGCAGCAGCAATGGTGGCATGGAAGAAGATGGCCTACGCTTCTGTTAGGGCTGCTCATGGTTGGGCTTGTGCTGCTGGGCCTGGGCTCAGTTATGGGTCTCTTGGGCCTAATCAATGGGCTTTCATGGAGGGTGTTTTACCACCCTCATCTGTCACTTAGTGATGAGGGTGGCCCTGGCCTAAGAGGTAGACCTTCTTAGGCAATTAGGTCGTGTAGATGGTCTAGGACCAATCGTTGTCAGATCAAGACTGCTACCGGAGTTGAGAATTATCTGAAATAAGATTGGTGCAAGCCTATGTGAGTTTGGATAAGCTTCTATGAGTCATCTATGTCGTTTCTAGTTTCTTGCTTGTACCACAATTACGTGATTGGCAAGGGAGGGCTAGTTGAATGATTTCATTTCCATAAAGGGCGAGGTTTATACATTCTTAGAGAGACTTGCTTAAAAACGAGCGTTCCAGAGAATTTAATGATCTACTCTAGCTTAGATAGTTTAGTTCGGATTTTCTTGCCGAGTTTGTTTATGTAAGTTATGGTAGACTCTAGCCTTTTGGCTGTTGATCTAATGAATTCAACTTCTATTTCAAAAAAAAAAAAAAATGCCGCATACACTATAAATTTTTAATCTGAAAAGCCTTGCGTATTAGAGATAGGGGTTGATGTGTGCATTTTATATATGTAGAATTAGAGCGCATTAACGAACATCAAATGTCAGATTTATCTCAGTCCTAACTCATTTTCTTTCACTTACTCTTGAGTTGGGCCAAGTCCAATGACCAAATTTTACTAGAGCTAGTTTGCTCATGATTCGTGTCTCTTCTATAATCTTTTCAATTCAATGCCCCAAAATGTGGTTTTATATCGCTTTGTGATTCTGCTTTATTATTTTATATCTTATCAAAATTTGTTCTTTATACATAACAAATCCTTATGCTTATCTCAATCATGATTCTAGTTATATATATATATATATATATATATATATATATACAGGGGTTCTTGGCTGCGGACGTCCGTACCTAAGGATTAGGTACGGATTTCTCATTTTTCCCCACTTTCCGATCATAGTTTCACATCTTAACCGTTCAGTTTTTAGGTCCTAATGTATAGATCATCCCTACAAAATTTCAGCCAAATTGGTGATCGTTAAGGCATTCAAAACTGCAATTTACAACAATGAATAAGAACGGTTCCGGTTCAACAGATTCGGAACCGTTCGTATTCATTGTCATAAATTGCAGTTTTGAATACCTTAACGATCACCAATTTGGCTGAAATTTTGTAGGGATGATCTATACATTAGGACCTAAAAACTGAACGGTTAAGATCTAAATGTGTGATAGGAAAGGGGGAAAAAATGGAAATCCGTACCTTTTGCTTAGGTACGGACGTCCGCACCTGAGAATGGCTCTATATATATATATACACACACACACACACACACTAATCGCATCTCGTTTGTTTGTTTTATCTCTGATCCATATTATATATGGAGCAAGCAAGTAGCCTAGTTAATTATCAGACTACTCACCCACCAAGCTATAGAGACATCAATATTACAAGCTAGGTTGAAAAATGCCTCAGATCCGGCATATCTGCACCAACAGAGTCTATTCAACTCGCCATAACAATGAGTCAACTCATCGAATCGAGTTAACTCCCTGGGATCTTCGGCTCCTCCAACTTGAACACATCCAAAAGGGCCTCCTCTTCCACAAAACAGCAACAAAGAAGTAAACCAGAAATTGATACAACACCTTAAAGCCTCCCTTTCTTGCACATTGAACATCTTCTACCCGCTTGTTGGCCGCTTATCCCTCGTCGAAAACGAAGACAACACCACTTGTTTCTACATCAATTGTAACGGAGTCGGAGCTCACTTTGTTCATGCTGCTGCGGATGATGTCAGGGTAGCCGATATTCTTGACCCCGTTTACATTCCTGATGAAATTGTGCACAACTTCTTTTCCATGAACTTGGTTCGAAACTATGAAGGGATTTCGAAACCATTGCTTGTGGCGGTCATTGAGCTTGTTGATGGCATCTTTATCGGCTGCAGCATAAACCACGCAGTTATGGACGGTACCTCTTTCTGGCATTTCTTCAATACTTGGTCCGAAATCTCTCGTTCTGGCTCTAATCATGATAAAGTAGCTTCTCAAATTAGTACTAGTAGTACTCCTGTTTTTGGTCGTCAATTTCTTGTTGGCCTTAATTGATCTCCTAGTTCACATTCCCTTCTCCCAACTTCAAATCCCGGAGAAGCTAGCTAGTGCCACATACCACCTCTTCTTCCAATTACATACAAAGGGTGTTTCACTTCCCCAAAGAAAAAGTCGCCGCGCTCAAAGCAAAGGCCAAAGCTGAGATGAGCACCAATAGCATCTCCTCCCTTCAAGCACTCGTGGCTCATCTTTGGCGAGCCACCACAGGTAGCACTAAGTACTGGCGGACCGAGGTAGGGGCAAGAGGGGGCTGACGCGCCCACTCAAATTTTGTGGAGGATGTACTTATTGATGATCAATATAGTTAGAAGACAAAATGTTATCATAAATGCCCCCACTTAACCTAATACTTTAATAATATATATAGATGAAATCATGAAATTGGTGTAAAACATGAGCCAACAGACTTGCTCTGGGAGAAGGTGCAATTAAATAAGAAAGAAACAGAAACATTTAATGAGAGAAAGAGACATAAAGGCATATATGACCAACATGACTTGATGACTGACGTGATTAACCCAAGCTCCCATATCCCAAATTCCAAAATAAAATTTAAAAAGTGAGCAGCCACAAAACCACAAGAGTCCAAAATGTGAAGAAGTAAAGCCAGAAAAAAACGTGAAGACATGAATTGATGAAGCAAAACTCAAGCGGAGATGAACTGATGTATTGTAATTTGTTTTTTTGTTTTTCAGCTAAGTACTTATTCGAATTGTTATGATATTGAATGTTTAGAAGTTGCACTAAATAACGAATTGTCTCTAATTTTATTGTTAATTTTTTTTTATCTATTTTTTACTACGCCCCCATAAAAAAAAATATCCTAGGTCCGCCACTGACACTGTAGATACCTCTACTAGCAAGTGAGTTTTGCTACTTCACCAAGCATAAGTAACTCTCTCTTAGCGGGCCCACAAGCCATGGTGGGGCCCAACTGAGACATACACCTTGTAGCCCGATGTCCAAACTACGCCTCGGTAGTCGGAAGCTGTCGATACCTTGCCGGAAAGCCACCTTTCCGGCCTTGCCAAGTTGCCTCCATAGTAGGCCTTTATGCACTAGAATAGTGTTGATTGCATCCCACATCTAAGAAAATGTTATTGAGAGGGGTTCCCTTACCTATAAAAGGGACCCCTCCTCACACTTAGAAGCCATCACATTACATCTCATGTAATCCCCTTTGGGCTGCAAGGCCCAACACACATAATTAAGCTTTCAAGTGGACGTAGTCTCCAAGTAAGGCGGGAGACAAACCATTATATTTCTTGTGTCTCTCTCTCTCTCTCTTTCTCCCTTTTTACTCAACGTTAATTGGATCATTCGGTCACAAACATTAACATTGGCGCCATCTGTGGGAAGCCAACACAAAGGCTTCGTCACCTACCACGAACTGTGACCCATCGGGGCCGGTCAATGCTTGGTCAACGCCCATCTGGGCCGGTCAACGCCAAACAAAGCTGATCAATGGCTGGTCAATGCTGAACCACCAAAAAAAAAAAAGGCATTTTGGGGGTGCCAAATTACTCTAGACACCCGGAGATTTACTCCGGACACCATCCCACCTTCAATCATCATCCTCCGCTAGCGAGGACTAGCGCCCACTTCAAATCACAGCTCGATTGCCATAGCCAGTGCCAGCAACGACACCGCCGACCTTCAGTTAGCAGCAGCACCGAGCTTCTGTCAAGTTGCAGCGCCAAGTTTCTATCACCGGTAAACGACAGCGCTGAGCTTCCATCGACGGCAACACTGAGCTCCAATCAGCGGCACCGCTGACCTCCAATCACGACAGCGCCAAACTCCCTCCACTCAAATCACTGGCCAAGGCCGTGCTCCGCTAGCCAAGCCTCCGTCGAGCAAAACCTCCGCTAAGCAAAAGCTCCGCTCCGCCGAGCTTCATCGCTGGCCAAAAGATCCGTTGACTAGAGCTTCACTATCCAAACTCCACCGAGCAAAACCTCCGCTTAGTGACCCATCTGCCAGCCACAGCTCATCACCGCCAATCTTTGGTGCACCACAAGCAGTGGCCATCCTCCTAGTGCCTACTACTGCCAACCCGCTCAAACCTCCGCTACAGCTAGCAATCTACCGCCAAGCACAACACTGCTAGGCGCCACCACTAGCTCATCAGCGCCGCCAAGCTCCATCATCGTCGGCGTCAAAATTTGGATAGGCGAAGCTTCAATCCCAGGGACCAACGGGGCCGCGCTCCCAGAGGAGCTTTAATCCTCCCGGACCTTCGATCCCTGGCAGAGCGTCAAGTTTCAGGGCGGCCCTTCAATCTTCAGGCCACCCAGAAAACTACTTTGGGCACCTATCCAATTCTGCAGTCCTTCCTTGTCGCTAGTTTCAAAACTGACGACCCCATGCTTTCGATTTCTTGGTGCATCTCCTCACCCAAGCATCGATCAGAGATGGAGCTTAGCGCCTTCTTTCTGAAAAACTGGAAAAAAGATGAGTTTTTCTTTCGGTGCTGCAAAGCTAAACTGCAAAAGCATATACATATGCCTATGATAATGATCCAAAACCACCTTCACAATTAAGTGGCTAGCATAAACGCAACATGTCAAATTCTCCTTATTTCATCCTCTAAAATATGGCCCACATATCAAACACGTGATGCAGTTGCTTCCTTACACAATCAATCATCATTAACCAAGCATATATAATATATTATCATTGCTTGCACAAGCTGGCAGCTCACTATATTCAACACATGTGATGGACATCCCTATACATATACATATATATATATATATATATATTAATATTATAAACCCATCTGTCTAAGCATGCTAGTTCCATGAGACCATGATAAATGCATATCCAATTGCATTCAGATTATGCAGCTATGGGTATATGCCTACATGCTTGTAATATTCAAAGCCTGCAAGATCACATGCTACGCCTAACTTTCTTGTCTCAAATATGCTTCTGTCATCCATTAATATATACTAGACATTAGCACACTTTTTGACTAATACTTGGTCATGCGGCAGTAACTTTTGAATTCTAGCATTCTAGAGATATGCATGCCTACACCTCACCTCAACTGGACCACCTAGCTACGTTAGCTAATCACATGTACATATATTGCTCACGGCACATTTCCATGTACATATTTGATAAGGCATTAGCTTTATTTGCCTTTGTCATTATCAAAATTGACATTTACTACTGCCATGCCTTTACTTTTCAGCAAGCCTAAAGTCTGTTTCACAAACAAATTAGGCCAATCAAAGTATATTAATTTACCATTAATATAAATTACATTGCACCACTGCAATTCAATGCCATTGCTATCTAGTAAATCCATCTTACAAGCACTCAACACTTACAAAATTATCTTGTTAAGGAGGCATACCGAACATTGGTCATCTATTACGGTACACTAGCTAAAAGCAATGGAGCGTCATGCTTGGACAACTCCAACATGATTTGGGTATTTACATCAATTCCAACTCCAACTCGCTTCAAATCGGCATAAGATAAGTAACTATATCTTCTCTTTTACGCTCTTTCAATTTGAGCTATTGCCATGCCATGCTTTCATAACTTTTGAGCATGCCTACAACATTTCGTAGATTTAGCAACACTTGCTAGGCCTCACATGCTAGCTATGTCATGCTTTACATACCGATCTCAATGATCCCTATGCATGTTTGCAAAATACAAAATATTATTAGCAACTTTACTATAAGTACATGCTATACACATATGTCATGCTTCTATTTAATTGCAAAATTAAATAAACATGTGACGCTTAGACAAACTATGCCATGCTTATTTGTTGTTCATACAATTAGCAAGATTTACATGTACACTATATGTAAAATATTTTGTCTAGCCTCTTGGCCACCATATTTTGTCAATCCCTCCCCACGGGAAGAAGACCTAAACGGGCCTAAAGACTCTACGAGTCTATGGTCCACGACCAACCGCCAAGCGGTAAGGCAACGCCTCATAATGATAATGACCGCTTCGCGGCATCGCAGTCAAACTTTTCTCTTCCGGGAAAGAGTAAAGGGATCGGTTAACGTAGCCCACGACAGCTATTGATCCAGCAGTTAACCCCCGACGCTTGGTTATCAAAGTTTAGGTTCGCTACCTAACACCCACTGCTTAAACGTAGCTCCCCTCATCAAACAATTTTCCGACCATACGGAGGTCTATAGCCAGGATTTGGGGACTCCTCAGAGGGCCTAGCAGGGGTCCACCCGAAAGGGCATAAGCGTTCGCTCCGACAAATTCTAGATAGACGACGCATTTGCACTAATTATGCTCGATACACGACACAAAGCTACGCTTTGGTATCAACCCCGCAAGCTACGCACTTGCACTAATTCTTTTCGTCCTCTCATGAGCTTACCGCTCAAGCCTTCGTGGCACCCCGAGCTTCCCGCTCACGAGCTTACCTCTCACGCCTTCGCGGTACCCCGAGCTTCCGCTCACGAGCTTATCTCTCACACCTTCGCGGCACCCCGAGCTTTCCCTCACAAGCTTACCGCTCACACCTTCTCGGCAACACCGAGCTTCCCGCTCATGAGCTTACAGCTCACACCTTCGCGGCAGCCCGAGCTTCCTCTCACGAGCTTTCCGCTCATGCTTTCGCGGAACCCCGAGCTTCTGCTCACGAGCTTACCGCTCATGCCTTCCCTGCAACCCTTGAGCTCTCCGCTCACGCCTTCCCGGCAACCCCCAGCTTTCCGCTCACGCCTTCCCGACACCCCCGAGCTTACAGCTCATGCCTTCCCGGTAACCCTTGAGTTTTCCACTCAAGCCTTCCCAGCACCCCCGAACTTCCCGCTCAAGCCTTCCCTGCACCCCTGAGCTTTCCGTTCACGCCTTCCCGACACACCCAAGCTTCCTGCTCACGCCTTCCCGGCAACCCCGAGCTTTCAAGCTCTTGTCTTCCGGCATTCCCAGGCTTTACACTCGCATCCCCTCCACATAATACACATTAATGGAACATTGAATTCTTCTACCATTTGTCGTTTGCAACAAATTGAATTCTTTTCGCATTCCATTAAAACAAGCGAAAACCAAACAAACACAAGCGTTCACGAAAAAACAAACGCTTGCCTTCATGGCACTCATGCAACTTACACTGAGCGTAACCTCGTCAACTCAACTCGTTCATTTTCTTGCGAACACCACGCGCATCATATGCTTAGTCTTGACATGTTCACACAACCATACTCGTTCTCGACTTTATACGTCATAATCGATCATACTCAGCGTCATTCATATATATACATCAACATGTATCATGCACATCGTACATTCGTATATGCCAATGCATATCCGTTCAAATCACATACGTTGCCCAATACAACAAGCATTCTACGTGCGATGCTCCTATATTTGTGTTGCAAGTTAAAGAGTCCCTTCTTGCTTAAGGAGTTCAAGGACTTATAGGGGCTAGGTGCCTCTCGGACGTCACTTATGCTTGATGACTTAATGTTTATAACTCCCCAACCAAGAAGCTCCTCTTACTTGAGGACTTCGGGGACTTGTAGATACCTCTACTAGCAAGCTAGTTTTGCTAATTCACCAAGCATAAGTAACTCTCTCTTAGCAGGCCCACAAGCCATGGTGGGGCCCAACCGAGACATACACCTTGTAGCTCGATGTCCAAGCTACGCCTCGGTAGTCGGAAGAGGCCGATACCTCGCCGGAAAGCCACTTTTCTGGCCTTGCCAAGTTGCCTCCATAGTAGGCCTTTATGCACTAGAATAGTGTTGATTGCATCCCACATCTAAGAAAATGTAATTGAGAGGGGTTCCCTTACCTATAAAAGGGACCCATCCTCACACTTAGAAGCCATCCCATTACATCTCATGTAATCCCCTTTGGGCCGCAAGGCCCAACACACATAGTTAAGCTTTCAAGTGGACGTAGTCTCCCGCAAAGGCGAGAGATGAACCACTATACTTCTTGTGTGTGTCTCTTTCTCTCTTTCTCCCTATTTACTTAACGTTAATTGGACCCTTCGGTCACAAACATTAACAGACACTAAGCATGATTTGACTACCGATCAAGAGATCACTTACATAGTTGTAGTAGGACTGAGGCAGAGAATGGATCCACCACTGCCAGAATAATACTCTAGGAATGCGCTTCTTAGAATCCCTGTGAAGTCCACTGCAGCGGATCTGCTACACCGCACACTAGGTGGGCCGGCATTGCAGCTGACAAGGCTATTACTTCCATTACTGCTAAAGAAACCAAGAAGTACCTGGAAGATTGGGTAAAAAGTCCTACATTTCTCTCGAATACGAGGGTGATTCAGCTGCAATTTGGTCTATGTACTTACATAGGTATTCGCAAGCATAATTAGTTATAATGAGCTACGCTCAAGCTACCACTTGCTGTACCAACTCTTGCCAAGGGAGTGACCTACAGAAACACAGCCAAACAGGCTATCGCCTGAGCCCCGGCTCGCCTCCAGATCTCTGCTGACGCGCTGCCACGCTCCACGCCAAGTTGGCATCAGTAGCTTCAGAAGCTGGGGACTGAAGCACACCAGTCCCACATCGAAAACATGGAGAAGATCAGTTCCCTCCCCACCTATAAAAGGTTCTCTCCTCTCTCCTCATTGATTACACATCTTTAATACTTGCCTACTGTTACTTTGTCAACATAAATACACTGATTAACTTAGGCATCGGAGAAGAGAAGACCACCTAGCGCGGTCTCCCTTTGACGCCATCTGTATTTTACTTGACAGGTAGCAGGAACTCTGAATATCATTGGTAGCGGTCTGCCCATCGGGCCAGCGTTATTGAAGATTTAGCTACTGCTGAACTTTAAGCATCAACATTGGCGCCGTCTGTGGGAATCCTTGAACAGAAGGCCATCCCACCACATCCACCATGACTAACGGTAGCGGGGGAAACACTGAGGAGCAAGCGGATCAACCCGCCAATCCCCACGACCAACTTTAATCCAGCGGTTAACGTTAACCGTGCACTATTCAACACATCGGTCAACCCCAGCGGGGAGCCCCAGGCTAGTTACCAGACCCCGCCAACTCAAACTATAGCGGAGGTTCGGCCGAGTGACAGCCGCCCCCCGGTGCAGGACCTCGCCGCTATGTATGAGCTGGCACTAACGAACCTTCACAAGGCGAATAGAGAGCGCGAGCAGGAGCGCAGAGAAAACGCCGAGGCCCAAAAGCAGGTAGCCACGCTGATGTCAAAATTTGACGAGCTGAAAAAGGAGCTGGAAGAGAAAGCTAGCCCAGCGCAAAGCGAGCAGTCGCGGAGCACTAGGCGCAGTCAGCCCATCACCGGCGGATTGGTACACGGACCAATCATACAGATGCAAGTACCATTGAACCCACCAGAGCTACGGGGAATGGGACCACCTCCTGAACCCCGACTAATGTTGGAGCAGGAGGCGGAGTCACAGCCGCATACCAGCCACTCGACAATCAAGGCCAGAACCGAGGGTAATATGCCTGTCCCTAGGCGAGAGCCGGTTCAACGGAGCATTCAGAAGGGACCCGATGGAGACACAACTGCCATAATACTGGAGCAGATGCAACAATTAGAGCAAAGGCTAATCCGGGCCTAGGCAGGCGCCCCAGCGCCAATAACAAATCCGCTCTTTGCGTCCGGACCAGGACCATTCACCGCCAGGATCCTGCATGCCATCAGCCCGCCAGGATCCTGCAAAAACACTAAAGATGTCACATTACAGCGGCATGACTGACCCCTTTGTCCATATGGACACCTTCAAGAAGGTTACCAATAACAAGGGCTTCGATGACGCTACCCTCTGCCACTTGTTCAGCGAAACGCTGGATAGTGAGGCAATGAGTTGGTTTTTTGAGTGTCCGCCAGGGTCCATCGACTCGTTCAATGCACTATCAAATGCCTTCCTCTCCCGGTTTATCCTATTGGCCGCTGGACACCACAATACATCTCAGTTATTCAACCTCAAGTAGGGAGCGGAGGAGACATTGAAGGCGTTTGTCACCAGGTGGCGAGCGACAACGTCCTAGTGCCGCGATCTTGATAAAACAATGACGCTCGTAGCTTTCAAGCAGGGACTCCTCAAATGACCATTTCTCTATCACCTCAATTACAACCATCCAAGTGCCGCTTACGACCATGTCATGAGCGAGGCCGTCATCCATGCACAAGCAGAATTCATTACATACGGAGAAACCCCACCATTGCCACCAACACCTGTAAAATCCACCAAACCCTCCTCCAACCATCAGGAAACTGCTAACAAAACCTCTGCTGCTCTGCCAACTGATAAGAAGAGAGAGTGGCAACAAAGCAGCCACCATAGCAAGCGGCAAAAGGATCAACATTACAGCAAGGGTAACCGCTCATTCCAGGGAGATAACTGTAATAAACCAACGGAGTCATCCCAGCAGTACGCAGTGTTCACTGTCCTCAAGGCCTCATACCAGGAAATATACGATCAGTGCAAAGACCAGATTCCACCACCACCCCCAAGAAAATACCCACGGGTGGGAAAGCCCAGAAATACCGGTAAGTGGTGCAAATATCACAAGGACAACGGCCACAACACCAACAATTGCAACGCCCTCAAAACAGCCATCGAAACCTTATACCGAGACGGTAAAATGGAGTAATTCAAGGTACACCAACCACCACCTGTGATCGCTAACATTGAGCCCTTGGGCCGCATCAACACCATCGACGGTGGTGCTCCAATCACCAATATGTCTCACAGGGCAAAGAAGCGCTACGCAAGTGCCAACCACCCCAAGGAGGTGTGCGATATCCACTATGAGAGGTTCGCTAAGCTCCCCAAATCTGGTTGGGAGCCCATTACCTTCTCAGAGGAGGAGGAGCGCGGAGTACATCTGCCCCACGACGATCCATTCTTGATCGACGCCATACTCGATAAATGGTCAGTGGGAAGGATCCTTGCCGATAGCGGGTCTGCTGTAAATGTCATCTTCAACAGGTGCTACGACAAACTCCGACGGAACAGAAAACTACTGCAGGATCATGAGCCATTGCTTAGCTTCTCTGGTGACGTCACACAGCCATTGGGCTCTGACTATATGCGACTGGTTATTGGCCCCAATCCAGGAACGGCAGAGATCCACACGAAATTCATCATTGTGGACTGTTTCAGCTCATACAATGCCATCATCGGTCGATCGGCACCTAACAAACTCAAGTGCATCATCGCCGGGTACATGCTCCTCATGAAGTTCCCCACTCCCAACGGAACAGCCTGTGTGAGGGGAAGCCAACAATTGGCACGAGAGTGCTATTCCACAACCGTGGCACGATTAGCACGCCGCCATGAAATCTTAACAGTGGGAAATCATGCGGCGACACCAAATATCTTCGAAAACCCCAGAGATGACGAGAAGAAGTATGTCAAAAAGGAGCCTGTCAACCCGGAGACATCCTTAAGGGTTATCTGCATCTCTGATGAGCACCCTAAGTGAACAGTCTGCATTGGCGCTCAGCTCGACCCAGAGGTAGCGGCTGAACTCACCCAGTTTCTACGTGACAATGCCGCCGTCTATGCATGGTTCTACGCTGACATGCCAGGCATCTCCCTCGAGATCATCACTCACAAATTAAGTATACAAACCATCCGCCTACCCTACCAAGCAGCGGTGGAGGGCCTTTGATGAGGAAAGACACCATGCTATAGGAGAGGAGGTTGCCAAGCTCCAGAGCATTGGATTCATCCGCCAGGTAAATTACCCTCAGTGGATTTCCAACTTAGTCATGGTCAAAAAACCCAGCGGAAAGTGGTGAATGTGTGTCGACTTCAAAGGCCTCAACAAGGCATGCCCCAAGGACAGTTTCCCACTACCCCGCATAGACCAACTGGTCGATGCAACCGCTGGCCACGAGCTACTCAGCATGATGAATGCCTTCTCTGGCTACAATCAGATCAAGATGCACCCTGGTGACCAAGAGTGCACCTCCTTCACCACTGATAAAGGCCTATACTGCTACAATGTCATGCCGTTCGGCTTGAAGAATGCCGGGGCAACTTACCAACGGCTGATGAATCCTATGTTTGCTGAACATCTGGGCAAAATCATCGAGGTCTACGTGGACGATATCTTGGTAAAAAACGTAAAAGCCAGCGGACACGTGGCAAACCTTAGAATTATATTCTCCATTCTCTTGGCCTACGGTATGCGCCTCAACCCGGAAAAATGCTTCTTCGGCGTCACCGCCAGCAAATTTCTAGGTTACATAGTCAGTGAGCGGGGCATAGAGGCCAACCCTGACAAGGTACAAGCCATCCTCAACATGAAGGCTCCAGAATGGAAGAAACACGTTTAGAGTCTCCAGGGCAAACTAACCGCCCTTTCTCGGTTTATCTCCAGACTCATTGACAGATGTCTCCCATTTTTCAAAGTCCTGAAGACAACCCACAAGAAGGTCATCGACTGGAACCCGGACTGTGAGGCAGCATTCCAAAGCTTAAAGGAGTTCTTAGCGGCAGTACCATTCCTCTCCATTCCTGTATAGGGGGAGACACTATACATATACCTAGCGGTATCACAGACAGCGGTAAGCTGCGCCATTGTTAGGCGGGAAGGCCAGGATGAGCTCCCCGTATTCTACGCCTGCAGAGGAATGAATGGGGCCGAAACAAGATATCCACCCCTGGAACAACTCGCTCTTGCACTCATCGTCGCCGCTAGGCACCTCCACCAGTATTTTCAAGCCCACACAATTCATGTCTTAAAGAATCAGCTGCTGAGGCAAGTAATGCAGAACCCTGAGCGCTCGGGACGCCTCAGCAAGTGGGCCATTGAGCTCAGCGAATTCGACATTGACTACAAACCAAGAACCGCCATGAAGGGCCAAGCGATGGCGGACTTCATTGCTGAGCTCACTGAGCAACAGAATGATCCCAACATAGAAGCACAGCCCAGCACAGTAATGATAACCGCCGAGGAGCCAACCCCCCAGCAATCAAACTGGAACCTACACGTAAACGGCTCCGCCTGCGCCAAGGCCAGTGGCGCCGGAGTTATCCTGACAGGACCAGGGGAACTAGACGTGGAATACGCGTTAAAGTTCAATTTCAAAGCCTCAAACAATATGGCGGAGTATGAAGCCCTCATTGCCGGCTTACTCCTCGCCATCGACTCAGGAGCTGACAGCGTCAATATATTCAGCGACTCTCAGCTTGTCGTTAACCAGGTCAATGACAGTTTCCAGGCCAAAGACCAATAGTTGGCGGCATACTTGGGATACGTCAAGAAGCTCCTCAAAAAATTCAAATTTGACACCATCACACAGATCCCTAGGGAAAAGAACGCCAAGGCTGACTCACTGGCAAGACTAGAAACCGCTCAGCCACACCAGAGTCCAGCGGACACAAGGGTGGAGACGCTTGACAGGCCTAGCATCATAAAAACCCTAGCGGAAATCTTCAACATAGAGGTCAATCCCAGTTGGATGAACGAGATCATCAAATACAAGCACAATGGAACATTGCCAGAGGACAAGGTCGAAGCACGACAGCTCAAGCGGAGAGAAACCCACTACAACATCCAAAATGGCAAGCTTTACCGCCAGGGGTTCACCCACCCCAACCTCCGGTGCCTAACCCCAGAAAAGGGAAAGGTCGTGCTGGCAACAATACACGGCGGGGGAATGTGGCAACCATTCGGGCGCCAGGTCCTTAGCCAACCACATAATGAGACAAGGCTACTTCTGGCCCACGCTCGGCGACGACGCTAGGAGGATATCAAGATCTTGCCACAAATGTCAACAATATGCTGATCTCCCACATGCCCCGGCGGAACCACTGTCAATCATCATTGGCCCATGGATTCACTCAACGTGGGGCCTTGACTTGATGGGTAAATTACAAACCGCCAAAGGCCAGTTCAAGTACATCATTGTTGCCATCGACTACAAGAGGAAGTGGATCGACGCAAAACCACTAACGGCAATAACCACAGCCAAGGTAACTCACTTCCTCTGGAAGAACATCTACTGCCGTTATGGTGTCCTTCACACCATCATCACAGATAACGGCATGCAATTCAACAACAAGGAACTCATATCTTTCACCGCTAACTTGGGCACCAAGATGAGTTTTGCATCTGTCGCTCACCCCCAAACCAACGGCCAGGTCGAAGCAGCAAATAAGATAATCAAGAAACTGCTAAAAAATAAGCTCGACGAAGCTAAGGGTTTATGGGCTGAGAAACTGCCAGAAGTTCTATAGGCCATCAGAACTACCCCAAGTTCCGCCACTGGTGAAACAATGTTCTGCATGATGTTCGGAACTGAGGCCGTCCTACCTATTGAGGTAACCCAACCTACCGCTAGGGTCCAGGGCTACTGCCCCGAGACCAATGGAGAGGCCGTCAACCTCGACAGAGACCTCCTAGAGGAAAAACAACACAAGGCCCATTTGCACAATCTGCAAAACAAGTAGCGGGTATCGCGTTTCTACAACGCCAGGGTCAAGGCCCGAAACCTCCAATAGGGGGACTGGGTAATGAAGGAAGTCATCCCACCGCAAACGACACTCCGCCCAACTTGGGAAGGTCTATACAAAATTGTGGAAGTCGCTAGCCCCAGCACCTTCTACCTGATGGATAAGGATGGTGTCACAATGACCCACCCTTGGAATACTGAACACCTTCAGTATTACTACAAGTAGTCATTCCGCTACCCCAGAGCATCTTGACTTAGCTAAATTTTTGACTCCATATTTAGCTAAAGGAAGCAACCCAATGGGTACAACCTCGCTTTTTGTAAACGCTGACATATCAGCTATCAATGAAACGGGGAATTATTCAAACCATTGTCACCAAGTCTAAGCACAAGAATCAACTGGCAACGCCAACAATATTCGGTGGACTCCGTCCGCTACATCGTGCACTTGGAACAATTTTAATCCCTTTAATGTTTCATTGCCGCAAAAACAACAGTCAAAACTCTAGCAGTTCATAAGTATTCAAACAATACAATCAGCAAAGGCATCCACACTTGAAAAAGAAAAAAAAAATCGAGCAAAATACAAACTATATTAAGGGTCGGGACTCCCCGCCCAAGAATATTGTTCAATTACAATAGACCTTAGCGGCGCAAAAAAAAAAAAGAAAGACAAAAGCCTCAGCGGCACTACTTCAGGTACTAGAGCAATCTTCATGGCTGAAGGGTATCAGCGGCAGCCTCGCCCTCTGGCAACGGTTGTTGCTCGGACTGACGGCTTGTCTGATCGGACCCACGAGCGGTAGGGCTCAACGTTATAATGGTACCATCAGCGCGGGTGTGGGCGACCAGAAAGCCAGCGCGGGAGACCTCAGACTAAGTAGGAGGCGGGGTGCGTTGAGAATCGTCCGCCTGACGCAAACCACTCTCACCGCTACCTGAGCGGGCACCCTTGGCCTCAACAGGAACCACATCCCTCGCGGGCAGCACATTCTGACGTGATGGCCCGACTGGCTTAGATGCCTTGACCCAATCGATGGCGCCCTTCTGGTTCAACAGTTCCACATTGGCTATGGCACCAGCCTTTGCCGCCTCGGTCATGGCTTTCTTGTATTCCGTCGACTGCTTAAATGCCTCCACAGCGGCGGCCCCCACACGTGCCCCCTCAGCTCCCAGGCGAGCAACCTCGCTCTCCAGCTTCTTCACCTCAGCGGACTTAGCGGCGGCTTCCCGCTGAAGAATCTCAACCTTTTTATCCTTAGCCGCCACACGATCCCGCAACAAGGCTATATCTTGTTCTAGCTTGGAGACGAGATCATTCCGCTCCAAGTACTGCTCAACAGCGACGACCAATTTGCCACGGGCATCCGCCGCATCATAGTCCGCTTTGGCCAAGCGTCGCTCCACATCCGCCAGCCTATCCTTTGCCTGCCCCAGCTCCCCCTGGAGGCCCTTGATCTCCTCCTTGAGCTCCCGCTCAACCTGGGGCTGTGCCGATGCTGCCAGAAACAATTCGTGCAGCCCAACAGAGAGATGTCGAAAGGTCGAGCTGAAGGACGATTGGTTAACGGCGGTTGAGCGCACAATCCCCTCCAGGCCGCCAAACCCGAGCCTCTCACAGAGGTGGAAGATAAACTCCCACTCAGGCTCCGTAAAAAATTCAGCATATGCGGCAAAAGAGTCGAGCTCGCTCATCAGCCCCTCTGGCCCAACGGTCACTGTCGCCTTCAAGGAGGCATGCCTTGCCTTCTTCCGCTGATGGACCCCAATGGTCTCCATATCATCCGCGTCAGCCTCGTCGACCGGATCGTTTTGTAGCCTCTTCCCTTGGTGTACCACCCGAGTCACACCAGTGGCGACGGGGAAAGCTCCCGTCTGCGGCTCCAGCCCCGCAATGGTTACTGGCCCCTTGGCCGCCGCCGCCCTCTCCTTCGACCCAAGCCTAATGGCGGGCACCCTCTCTTTCTGCTGCACTGGCGCAGCAAGGACATTGCCTCTACCAGTCCCCACCTGCACCACAAGCGAGCCATCCGGGCCGAGATGCGAGTGATGCGGCATCGGCAGCACCACGGGAACCTCAGATAGGCTCACCGCCAATGTCTGAGGGTCGACGGTGGTCTTTTGGGCCTCTAACCCAGAGGCATACATGCTCTCCAGGAAATTATTTATCTCGGCGCGGTCCATGGCCTTCGCAAACGCCTCGCGGCTTGCTCTGTTTCCCGACGGAGAATATGTACAAAGGCAACGAGTTAGCTTGACGGCAATCGAACTAGGGCACACATCAACAGAAGGTACTTACCAAGGGCTCGTGTCAACTGCTGATCGACCCGCAGCTCCCAGCCGGTAAGTAGGAGGATATCTAGCAAGTTACAGTTCTGCCAGCAGCCGTGGATCCTTGCCAAGCGGCACTCTTCGTCGCACGTCCAAGCTATAGCGCAAGCCCGCTATAAAAAAAATAAAAAAAAAATAAAAAAAACAACAACAACAACAACAACGAAACGGTCATTACAACAGGGAAGTATTACCCAACAAAAATCAACTCTAAGCGACGGCAGACCAACAACCTTGGATAGGTTGGAACTCCGACTTAATCCTGAAGGTCGGCTCTCCATTGTTCGACCCCTCTTGATATTCCCAGCCGGTGGTAGCAACGCAGAAGGTCCCCCGCCAGGGTGCCATGGAGTCCTTCAAGTTCTCGATTAGCTTAGGCGCCCCCTGGCGGCGACTCAGATTCACTTGTCCGCTGCACCCTTGGCGCTTCACGTACACCAACTCGTAGAAGTGCAGCACCTCCACCACGGTTGGACCCTCACAACCGGACAGATGCCAAAGTGAGTTGAGCGTCATCAGTAACCGCCACATATTAGGGCAAATATGCCTAAAGGCGATGCCAAATTCACAAACTAAAATCTAGAAGTTTGGCAGCAGAGGGAGTATGACTCCCTAGCGGAAGATCGCCTCGTGCACGGTGGCATGCCCCGCTAGCAGGAACGACGCCCTCTCATCCTTCAGCGGCAGTCTCATCTTCACAACGCCTGGCAGGCGGAACACCCGCTTCACGCGGTTGACGGCGGCCACCGTCATCGGCCCTCCCACCTCGTCAACCGCGGTACCGTAGCGGAGAACCCAGGCCGACTCAACTTCTTCCCCGCCAGCCTCTCTCACCCCATCAGCGGAGCCGCTAGCTGCGCTATTACTCGCCAGCCTATCCTCCTGCCTCTTGCGAGCAGCGGCATCCTCCCCTGCCCTAAAACTCTCAGGATGACCAGCACGACCCATATCAACCTCCCAAGGTATGGTTTGTAGCGGTGCAATGTCTAGCGATTCAGAAGAGGAAGTTCCTGCAGGGGCAGACGGACGCAACGAGTCAATAAAAACCCTATCCACCACGTTGAGTGACTCATCAGACCCGGAACCCTCACCGCTTGAAATCTCTATAACGCTAGCCATCCCAAAACCCTAAAACTCAAACCAGTCAGTTCGTACAGGATCTAGGCTAGCCCTTTATCAGTTACATCCAAAAGCATCAAGAACACTTGCCCAGAAAACACCAAAACAAGAACAGAATACCCATATACTCAAAAAACCCAGATTCGACCATCTAGCAAACCCCCAAACCCCAACCCTCTACCAAACACCAAAACCCATCCCCAAAACTTGCTTTACACCCTCAGAGCACACCGGGGAGGAACACAGTACCACCAATAAAAAAAAAAAACAAAAAAAAACCCAGAAACCGACAAAAAGCAAAAATCCAATAAAACAGGGATGAGATTCAGAGTACCAACCTCAAAGATGAAGACTAGAGTGCGACCGAAAACACTTCTCTTCATAGCAGAAGATCTTCGTGCTTCCACAAACTGGATATCTTCACGGAATCTCAGCAGCACTCCTCAGAACGCAGAGCGAAGCTTGAAGACGACGACACAAGGTAAAAAGTACGAAGTGCCAAAACACAAGGTTTCCCTCTCTTTTATGTCAACGTCAAACTAATCTAGGCCGTCCGCTGAAAAACGACATCACACTACAACCGTACACGTGCCTCACAAGCGCACTTGCTCTCCAGATTAACCGAGGCGACTCCTCGGTTACAAAATCAATAATTATCCACATTAATGGCAAGGCGACGGGCGTGATGAGAAGACATTATCGCACACGCTAATCCAATACATGTAGGCCACATGTCTGGCACCATCACACGAAGCGTCTGTCCAAGGTAACTATAGAAAAGGAAAGTCGTCAATCATTGAAGCACTCAGCGAGATAGTCTCCGCTAAAGCGCAACTCCGCTAGCGGAACTTCTCCATTTCCGTCTTGCAAGCGAGATAGTCCCCGCTAAGCGTAACTCCGCTAGCGGAACTTCTCCCTTTCCGTCTTGCAAGCGAGATAGTCTCCGCTAAGCGCAACTCCGCTAGCTCTTGCAAGCGAGATAGTCTCCGCTAAGCGCAACTCCGCTAGCTCTTGCAAGCGAGATAGTCTCCGCTAAGCGCAACTCCACTAGCTTTTGCAAGCGAGATAGTCTCCGCTAAGCGCAACTCTGCTAGCGGAACTTCTCCATTTCCATCTTGCAAGCAAGACTCCTCCCTCAACACCTGGGAAGACAATCACTGCTGACCATAACGCCATGCACCAGGCTACCGCCAGGCAGGTCCTAGTGACAATTCTGGCCACTTATCATCAGCGGAGGGACTTCCGCCAGTGGCGATTCCCGATGAAACGCCTCACTTTGACAACGAACGCAACGCGGCGTTGCAGTCAAAACATTATCCTCCGGGACAGCTAGTGGGATGCGTCAATAGTCTCCGAAGGCCCTGATCAGGCACGTTGACCCCCGCCACTTGGGTATCAAAGATTGGGTTCGCTACCCAACACCCTCTGCTCAACGCAGCTCCCATCAACAAACAATATGCCGGCCAAACGGAGGTCTATCTTAGCCGGGGAGTGGGGGACTCCTTAAGGGGCCTAGCAGGGGCCCACCCAGAAGGGTATAAAGCCTTTGCTCAGTAAGTCTATGGTTGACAACGCACTGACGCTAATTATGCTTTTGCAAGACAGGCAGAAGCAACGCTTCGAACCGCTAGGCAACTCCTCAACCAAGATTACCCTCCTTGACTGGGGACTTGGGGGACTTGTACTTACATAGGCATTCGCAAGCATAATTAGCTATAATGAGCTACGCTCATGCTACCACTAGCTGTACCAACTCCCACCAAGGGAGTGACCTACAGAAACACAGCCAAATAGGCTATCGCCTGAGCCCCGGCTCGCCTCCAGATCGCTGCTGACGAGCTGCCACGCGCCACGCCAAGTTGGCATCAGTAGCTTTAGAAGCTGGGGACTGAAGCACATCAGTCCCACATCGAAAACATGGAGAAGATCAATTCCCTCCCCACCTATAAAAAGTTATCTCCTCTCTCCTCATTGATTACGCATCTTTAATACTTGCCTACTGTTACTTTGTCAACATAAATACACTGATTAACTTAGGCATCGGAGAAGAGAAGACCGCCTAGGGCGGTCTCCCTTTGACGCCCTCTGTATTTTACTTGACATGTAGCAGGAACTCTGAATATCATTGGTAGCGGTTCGCCCATCGAGCCAGCGTTATTGAAGATTTAGCTACCGCTGAACTTTAAGCATCAACAGTCTAGTACTAGTTTGCTGACAAGAAGTTCACCGCGGTTCAATGTGTATGGGAATGATTTCGGGTGGGGGAGACCGCTGGCTGTGCGAAGCGGAGCTGCGGACAAGAGGAGTGGGAAGTTAACAGTGTTTCCTGGCACCCAAGAAGGAAGTGTTGACTTTGAAGTTTGCCTTTTGCCAGAGATTCTACAAGCTATGGGGGATGATGCAGAGTTCATGGAAGCCGTGCTCACATGAGTTGTAATATTGTATTGTAGATTTATTTGCTGCTTAATCTAGGATATCCCTTAATCTATTCAAATGTTGGTCAGCATATGCTACGCCTCAGTCATGAATGCTGGTGCATACACTACTACAGAAATTGAATCAGACGATAGCTAAAAACTGTCATCTAATATGGAGGCCTACTGTCGTCTATCTCGGTGACGTCTGATGAAGGTGCATTTAGAGAACTGTCATGTGAAGAACTCGGCATCCATGTCGACAGCATGTCGACAGGCTCTCGATAGCATTAACTGTTGTGTGAACTTTACTCAGACAACGGGCAACTTAAGCATCCATTGTATGATTGCGACTAAGAAGTCATTTTTTTTATTACTGTTGTATGACTATTATTCACACAACTGTTTTTTAAAAGTATATGTGATCTTTTTTGAACTCAAACTACAGTTTTTATTTTGTGGCTAATGTGAATATTGTATACATATATATGATAGTTTTTTTTGTGGTTATTGTTGTCCTAATAGAATGATTCAATGCATTATATATATGTGCTGGAACAGGAATAAAAAACTACCAAATTAATAGTAAATGTATTATATAAAAGTGATTGTTATAATTCACATTATGCATCCTTGGGCTATCCTGCTCATCACTAGCATATTCTAGCCATCTTATAACGAACAAGGTCTCCTGCAAACTACTCGGATTTAACACTCGTTGACAAAAAGATTGGATTTCCTCAACTCATCTTACAATTATCTACCCCACTGTTCCTTCAAGCTTTAAGCCAATCAGTTGATTCACCTAAGACCCAAACTCGTCAAGAAGCTCATTGAATATTGCCTGGCAAAAACTAGATATCATGGCAGCCATGGCTTTCTCATAGTCTATTCCCATTTGCTGAAAGTAAAATTGCTGGTCTTCACCAATTTTGGAGGTACTGGCTTCATGTTCAATGCGAGCTGTAGGATTCTTGACCTGTTAACAAGTACAGAATGATTTCATTGAGGAACAAAGACTAATAGTATATTCCATGATAGTTTTACATTACACAAGCACTAACTGGAATAAAAGCAACAACATAATGGGAAGAACACAACGATTATTTTGGCAAGGGAACTGCAAACAGCATAGAAGATATCACCAAGGGTACCACATATTCATTGTACACAGCCGCCATTTTCTTTCATTCTCAAGTCCCATATACTCAGCTACAATTATTCCACAGATAAAGCTGAGAAATTTAAGCAAATAAATGAAGAATAAAGTTTAGTAATAGTACGCATATGATGAAACTACAAAGGCTCAACCTGGCAACCTTCAGTGACGGCTAATATAGAACTTTCATTTCCATAACGTGAACTTTGCATGAAGCTCAGTGATGTTGGATACAATAGTCTGTAAGATTGCAATGTTAGCAACAGATAAGGCTTCAGTGTCACATATATGTAGTGCAAGACAACTTCACTGAAAGCTAAGTAAAAATCTTAGGTGGCACATATAGGTTTTCTGAATAGCTGCAAAACAGAGGTTGAATATAGCTCTCACCAATCAACCCTTAAGGTAGATAAATATTTGTAGGAAAGTGCAAAAAGAATCACACATGCAATCAACTAAGAAACATCTTTTATTAACTGGTCCTAGAAAACTGATAGACCAATTAGAGAAGAAAGAATTAAGAAGATGAATGCCATTGCTGTCAATCTCTCCAAGAAGTAGTTTCTGGACGAAATGTTGTCTCAATAGGTCCCAAGAAAATCAAAAGATTAAGGATAACAACAAACGAGATAACAATGCATAAGGAAGCATATTAAACCATCACAGTGATTACATTGAAGTCTATAGTCAATTTCAAAATTTAAATGTTTAATCACTAACGAAGCATTCTGCAGTGAGAAATTATACCAAACAAGTACTGATTATATAGATATTGCTATTTGTTAATCGGTTCATATTGTATTATGCTAAACAAAATCGTGTAAAAATTATGTGATCAACAAGTAGGAACGGGATACCATTTTGTTGTGAGATCACTGAGATGCTATGCCACTGAAATTTTGAACTGCCTCATAACATGACAGTTACAATTTTCAAGTGACTTGTTTAAATTTTCCAGTTTTGACTATTACATAATGCAACAAAGCAAATGAAATTTAAATTTTACAAATGGATGGTAATTTCCTCAAGAAAACCCTAAATATTTTGTTAACCATCTGGTATGCATCACAAACAAGCAACCTCGATACAAAACCCCGGGCTCATTATGCCTTCTATCTTTAAGAACCAAATCACCACACAATAGGCAAAGTTGTGTTACATTACAGAACATACACAATCATAACGCCATAAATAAAAGAGACAAGATCAAAGACAATTACCTCAATGTATGGGTAGGTGTTGGCAGCTGCATTATCTCCAATAATCATTAAATCACACTGCGAGGAATTTCGAGCATTCTCTACTTATGAAAAAACCTGAACAAGTCCACGATAACGGTTCCTTGATAGCTTGTTAAAGCTAAGGTCTCAACAAAAAAGTGAAAAAACCAATAAAAGTTTAGTTAGTATAAAAACAAAGCCTTGCTTTAGTGAATATGAACACTTCCTGGCCATCAGCTGGAAGCTTGTAAGCAGAAAGCGGGTGTTGTGGCTCAAGCTTCATATCTAAACACATAACAAATTGGTCATTGATATTAATATCAGACACTGATTCCATATACTACATAACTGCTTATGCAGGTCTGGTTTCTTCACAATCAAGCTCAGAACCCTCATCAACACCAGCTGACAATGAATTCCACATAACATCCCTAATTTCAAGAGTCAAACAAATTATGACACCCAAAATTAAAAATAAAAAGACCCACAGCAACACCTAAGATTTCAGCTAGTATATGATAGTTTGAAGAAAAGAGGGAAAAGTGACAAAGAGAAGTCACCTAAAGTTCACTCCTTCTGCAATGCAAGAAAACAAGAAGAACAGAGAGCCCAAACCAAACCAAAGGATCGATCTTGCTACATCTCTCCACATGATTAGATCATTCAATAGCTACCCAATTCTCTCCAGACGACCCCCATCATCATCATTCACTATCAACACAAACACAAACATAAATCATAAATAAATAAAAAATAAAAAATAAATAAAAACCAAAGAAATCGAAGAAGACTTATACAAAGATTGAAAGAAAGAGGTTGGGACTAACTTGTAGATGAAGTTGGGGAGGGCACACAAGGGACCAAACTCATCGGGCATTTCAAACAGATCGGCAAGACGGGTCTTGGACGTTCTTGGATTGGGCGAAGGCGAGAGTAGCAGTAGCTCGTGCAAAGGGAGCGAAGCTGAAGATTTGCGAGACGAAGGTGAAGGTGATTGAATGAGACCCAAGGAGCAAAGCTGAAGATTTGCAAGTCGCGACGCCGATTTGGTTAGGGACGAAGGCTCCGGACGAGAATAGTGACGATAGGGAGGCGATGAAGCTGTCGAATCCGTGAGATTGAAATGGAGGAAAGGCGCTTATGGGTGGTAATGGATAGATTAGTGAGAAAGAAGCGAAACATGAAACCCTAATCGAGTCGCTGAAGGTGGTAATGGATCTAAGAGAGATTGCCAAGGAGAAAGCATCTTTAGTTGACTGCTCAAAGAAGTCTTGGATGTTCTCCATGTTTATGTTGGCTCTCCACGCATTACTGCACTTCTTTTCTCCGAGCCCAGACCGAAACCTTCAGTGAGATCTTGGGGATTTGAAAATTGAGGATTTGAAATTTAGGGATCTAGACGGAGGATGGTGGGGATTTGAAAATTGAAAGCCTAGAAAGCTTAGGGAAAGAGTGAGGGTTTGGGCGTAGGTTTTGGTTTTGGAGAGATGTTGTCGAGCGAGGAGGGAGCTTTGGGTTTTAGTCCTGGGTAGGTATATATTGAGAGAGAGTGAGAAGCTTTCAGTTTTTTGTTATTTTTTCGCTTAAGTGTTAGGGTTTTAAGCTTGACCTATATCGATTTGGCCAATTCCTATCGATTTGGAGAATGACTCATACAACAGAATTTTATAAAAATGTGGTTTGAATGCAACCATTTTAAATTTGGAATTTATCTCCTATCAATTTGACTTCCCTCTTTTGGGAGTTGCAGAAAAATGATGGTCGGAAGTCTCCTTCCTTTCTACCAGACATATTAATCAGACTACAGTTTTATTGTTTCTCGTCGTATGATTAATACATGTTGGAGGAAAATTTGGGGTTTGAGATGGCGTTTGGCACCACAGACATGGTGGGAAACTTACCACTCAATGTTTTTAGAGTC
The DNA here is from genome assembly GCA_001662545.1 of Rosa x damascena. Taxonomy (NCBI): domain Eukaryota; kingdom Viridiplantae; phylum Streptophyta; class Magnoliopsida; order Rosales; family Rosaceae; genus Rosa; species Rosa x damascena. The sequence goes on from LYNE01002940.1 coordinate 43,105, forward strand.
ATACAACGGTTTTGTCCTTAAACGTCTTCTGAACTAGTTCAAAATTCCATATCATATGATAGATTTTATAAAAAAGACGTCCAAAAAAATAAAAATCAATCAGACGACAGAAAACTATGATGTGTCATCTGAGAGGTGTGGTCTGATTCAATTTTTGTAGTAGTGATATTTGAAGTTGTGTAATCCCATGCCTTTTTGTTTTTGTTTTTTTCCTCTCTCTCTCTTTGGGTGAGACTAATGCCATCCCTCTTAAGAAGACGAAAGTTGGAGGTGGACAATTTAAGCAGCGAGTCCCATCTTCAAACACGAAGGTAAAGACCCTGTCACACTTTGAGAATCCATTGTCCATCCCTTTATTAGAGTAATCCCAACTTACAAGAATAAATCGACATCAACTCCACGGTTCTAGACAAAAATTTAGATAATTTTAAATAAATTAAAATTATTGTTTGATATCAAGTAAATAATTTAATGGCACATTTACTTGGAATATGTATGGGAATAGAGGAATTGATACAATAGCTGAGTTCTCATGTGTGAGTCTCATGCATGTCAATGTCATGAATCGATGCCTAATATCTAGTGGAGAGTAGGTATTAGGAATGAAACCACTAGAATGAATTTTTTATACCAAAAATATCCTTTGGTATTTTCATTACCCCAAATATCAATCTCCTCTATTTGCATAGATTTTTTTTCTTTCTCATTATTATTATTATTATTTGATTTTTTTTGTTCAACACACCGACTAAAAATACACTACTGCAGAAGAATAAACTTTCATATATAAACTATGATCATCATATATTAAAGAGTAATTCTTACATGATTTTTCAATCCTTGATGTTTTAAGTGTGATACTAATTTATTTTTGTAAAATAAGGTAGGTTTCAGCCACTTATTTTGGTAGGATATTTCAGTAATAATACTAATTTTGATTTCGATTCAGCATAAATTGTAAGCAACATTACATATGGGTAGTAAACAGCGTCTCAAATAGGCCTCATCAAAAAGCCTGCGGATCAAGTGGGCCGATGGAGGCACGCCGGCCCGGAGGGCCAAAAGCCCGCAAAAGCCCGCCTCGGTGGGCAGATGGAGGCCAGCCAAAAAGCCCGCAAAAACCCGCCAAAAGCCCTCTAGGCCCGGCCAGTAAAAGCCCTCTAAACCCGGCCCGTAAAAGCCCGTAAACTATTATATATTATATATATATCTATATATGTATGTTGATGTGCTCATATTTTCTTATATTTCTATGCCTTTTTCTCTTGGAGTCTTGGTATATATGTTTAGTTCTCCTTATTTATGGTTCATTTATGTTAGTTTAGTGTCTTTGTAGGTGTGTTTCAAAGAAAGAAGAAAACTAGAAAAGAAGCTAAGCTAAGCTAACTAACACAGAAAACTGTTGTGCAGAACACCTAACTTCGCTGAATTACTGGGTACTGCTCGGATAGAATTAGGAGCTGTACTTTATATGCACGGAAAGCCCTATGTGTCTAGTTTCTGAGGAAATTTACGGTTTGCTATTCCGACTTTTCTAGAAGGAGTTATGGCAATTTAAGTGAAAACAGTTTAGCTTGGACGAGAATCTGCAACATCTTTTACAAGTTCATGTCTAGAACCTAACTTCGCTGAATTACTGGGAACTGCTCAGATGGAATTAGAAGCTTTACTCTATATGCAAGGAAAGCCCCATGTGTCTAGTTTCTGAGGAATTTTACGGTTTGCGATTCCGACTTTTCTAAAAGGAGTTATGTCAATTTAAGTGAAGGCAGTTCAGCTTGGACGGGAATCTGCAACATCTTTTACAAGTTCATGTCTAGAAGGCCCAACACATATATTTGGAAATCTTCAGTGTGCCGCATTATCATTATTGAAGATTCAGGACTTTTAGACATGTTTATATATGTGTGTGTGTTTATATATATATATATATATGTATGTATGTATGTATGCATATGTTATATATGTGTGTGTGTGTGTGTGTGTATCTTTGTGTGAGTGTGAATTTGTTGTAATTTGGCTTATGGTTAAATTGGAAGTTCTCAAACTTCTATATAGAATATGTGCATATATATTCTACATGTCATGAATACGGTTGACCGATTCGATCGGATTCGAAAATATGGTGAAATTAGCTAAATTTTTTACAACACTCATAATTTATTATAATAATCTCATCCAACGGTCGGTTTTTCCATTTTATTTGAATTGATAGAGGTTGCCCTTTAGAGTGTATGATATATAAATATAGGTTTATCAGAGTAACTAAGTTTGACCTAGTTGATCGAATTCGAAACGAGACCCAAATTGGTTGGACTTTCTACAACCACCATAAAACATTACAATCTCTCCATCGAGCAGTTGGTTTCTCCGAATTCATTTTCCACCTCATGGTTGCTTTAGAATGAACCTCAACAATTTAAATGCAATGTATAAGTCATACAACTTTAGGAGGCAAATTGGTATAGGCCAACGTATTTGTAATTAAAATTGAA
>LYNE01002941.1:11886-22064 GCA_001662545.1 Rosa x damascena
TGGTAAATTAACGATTGTGACTTCCAAATGTAGTTAGCACTTATTGACCACCTGCAGCAAATTCCTACAATCCCTGAATCGAAAGAAAAGAAAAACTCTAAAACCACCACTAGAGAAAATGAAAAAGAAAAAATTACCTAGTCCAATTCTTTCTCCAATAACCAGGTCTTCCCAAGGAATTTCATTTTTATCTACATCAACATTCTCAAATACTTGCTCAACCCTACTTGAAATGGAATCAAAGGATGAGTTGCAACTGTCTCATTACCTTAAGTTTGGAATTGGTTAGGAATTATATTGAAAATGCAAACAGGCTTCCAAATTGCAACAAAGCTGATAAAAAGAATGCAGCAGCTTGAATAGCTAAAAAGACGGAGAGAAATTGCAAAGTTAGAAAGGATTACAAATTTACGAGTTTATGAAAGCAACTTAAAGAACACAATTGCACCAACTGTGATTTTGAGTAGGCAAATGGGAGGACCTTGATGGCTTAGACTACTTTGTTCGCTGATCAATGCACCTTCTTTCATCAGTTAAGTCCTGAGCATCAGTTATACCATCCGAAGGAACATACAAACAAAAAAATAGATATCAGTTATACTATTGCTAATTCATGACAATTACAGCTTCACATTAGAGAATTTTAATGACCAATATGATTAGAAAAATAAATAAAGATTAATACTTTAAGCTCAGTGAGCGGAGAGAGAACAATACATGAGGTGCTGCAGTTGTTTGAAAGAATCCAAATCCTGAGCATCAATTAGGGTTTTAAATTCATTCGATACCTCCACTAATGCTTCCCTAATCACTTCTTTCTCAATCTATTCCATCACCTTCAACTATCTCTGCAACAATCAGCAGAATAAGAAGAAAAAGAAGAAGATGAGAGGGAGAGGGAGAGGGAGAGGGGGAGGGGGAGAGAGAGAGACTTACATTTGTGCTTAACTTCTCAACCTGAGACCCGATCCTCATCTTCAGCGCATTTCCTCTTCTAAGAAGTTGGTATAATAAATGTGTTATCCTGAATTCGGATTTGGCAGAAAACTTGAATTCCAAATTTCCAAATCAAAATGCTAGCGACCTTCAAGTAATTAGGATCTATCTTGCTAGCGACCTCCGTGGCCGCATCGTTAAACACTTGCATATAATCACTCAGATTTCTGAGAATCCTAAATTCAAAATTCCCAAATTGAAAATCAAATTAGGATTTGCCAGAAAACCTAGAACAAATTGGAGCTATTAAGCTAGAGTAGTAGAGAAAAGTGAACTGACCTATTGCCGATGTCGCCGAAGAAGTGGAGATCGGAGATGTTGACGATGAGGCGGTGGTCCTTGCGGATGAAGACGGCCTTATGTCGTCCATGTACATCTGCGAAATTCACAACCATAATTTCTCGTTGGCAAGCTTCTGGTGGCGTGGACTTTCTCCTCGCAAGCCCAGCACAGCAAGGCCTCGTAGAAGCAGCACAACATGTTCACCTTCGCTGTCTTACTCACCTTTGTCTTCTGCATATCTTCAATTAACCCTAGTTTGAAGGCGAGGAGGAGAGAGAGAAAGTAGATATGGGGCACTCTATCTCCTCCGTTGCCCAAGAGGATTTGGATTTCAGGGGAGAAAGAATAGAAGCAACAAAGGACAGTGAGGAAGGGGATTTAGATTTCGGGGGAGAAACAAAGGAGCTGGGAGTTTGGGACCAAGAACAACTTTTGTAAGAGAGGCTTAGGCTTAGAGTTTTTACTCTGAGAGGGGAAACTTATCTTTTTTTTCTTTCGGATTGTGGTGGCATACTTTGTTCCCCCCATGCCACAACGGAAAATTAAAAAACTGTTGTAAGAGAGTATACATTAAAAAAGAGATAATCATCAAGTCAGCAATTCTTAGTCTCATCTCATCTAAATAATACAAAAAACCCTAGCAGAGTCGTGACGGCACTCTGAGTATTGCCACGACAGTGGTGCACAAGGCGGTGATGGCTTACCGGGTTCTTGCCTGGAATTACAGAGGCATTGCAGGCTGCTATCGACGCAGAGCGTTGATCGATTTAATCAGGCAAGAGAAACCTCGCATTCTCTTCCTCTCCGAGACTCTCTGTGATAAAAGGCAACTGGAAACTTTGAGAATCAAGGTCGGGTTTGACCAGTGTTTGGGGTATCCCAAAGGGAATGGTTCGAGGGGTGTGGCACTGTTATGGCAGAATGATGTTCCAATCAACGTGAGAAACTATTCCATATGGCATGTCGACGTGACTGTGGGGGTAAGAGGCTCACCTGATGAATGGAGGCTTACGGGTATATATGGTTTGGCTCAAACCAGGGACAGAAGGGCGACTTGGGCTCTAATGCGGCGGAGATAAATCTACCGTGGCTGCTGTGCGGTGATTTTAACGAGATTGTGGATAACAATGAGAAGTCTGGCGGTGGGGTTAGGAGGCTTGGGCAGATGCAAGCTTTCCGGGAGGCCATTACAGATTGTTCTCTGATTGATATGGGGTTTTACGGCAGCCCGTATACATGGTCTGATCATCAGACAAAGGAACGGTTAGACCGCAGTCTGTGGAACGTGGAGTTGCACAATTTGTTCAGGCATTCACGCACTACACACCTCCACCCGAGTTCCTCTTATCATAGTCCACTCATGATTGATATTTGTAATGACTCTGTAATGCAGACAAGTCGGAAGAGGCATAGATTTCGATTTGAACAGTTTTGGGCACGGCATAGTGATTGTGAGGCTGTAGTTCAGAATGGATGGCAGGGGGCTACTGAAGGGGACCCTATGCAAAAGGTTTGTCAGCAAATTAAGAAAACAGGGAAGCAGTTGGCTACATGGCAGCGTAATGCTTTTCTCTTTCGACAGACGGAGATGCGAGCTATTAGGGTGAGGCTGGATGAACTGTTACAAGCCCCCTTTGATGTTGCGATGAATGTTGAGAAGCAGGAATTAAATGGCAGGTTACAGGAGATGTTGACAAAGGAGGAAACTATTTGGAGTCAACGATCCAAGGCAATGTGGTTGAAAGAGGGAGATAGGAATACAGCTTATTTTCATAGAAGAGCATCAAACAGGAGACAACGGAATACGATCAAGAGGCTGAAGAATGCAGATGGAGCTTGGGTAACGGAACCAGATGATATTGAGAATGTAGTGACTCAGTATTATTGTCACTTGTTCTCTACGGAAGGCACAAATGAGGCAGCTTTGGAATTGATTTTGAATACTGTCCATCCCAAAGTTACAGTTGAGATGAATCAGCAATTATTGGCAGCATATACAGATGATGAAATTCGGGTAGTATTATTTCAGATGCATCCTTCCAAGGCCCCGGGTCAGGACGACATGTCTCCTTTCTTCTTCCAGAAGTATTAGGACATTGTGGGTAGTGATGTCTGTAGGGTAGTGCGTTCTTTTCTGGTTTCTAGAAATCTTATCAGAGAGGTGAACTTTACTCATGTCACCCTTATTCCCAAGGTGAAGGACCCGAAAGATATGACTGAGTTAAGGCCTATTGCACTATGTAATGTGGTATACCGAATTTGCTCTAAAGTGTTGGCCAATAGATTGAAGAAGATTTTGGGAGAGGTTATATCTCCACTACAGAGTGCATTTGTACCAGGCCGATTGATCTCTGACAATACTTTAGTGGCCACTGAGGTGGCTCATTTTCTGCATAAGAAGAGAAGCGGGGAGGAGTATTTCTCTCTAAAACTTGACATTAGTAAAGCGTATGACAGGCTGGAGTGAAATTTTTTGAGACAGATCCTTTTAAAGTTAGTGTTTGCAGAAGAGTGGATGGATCTAGTGATGGCTAGTATTCAAACAGTCAACTATTCCTTCTTAGTGAATGGAGAAGTCCGGGGTTATCTTCGACCATCTAGGGGTATTAGACAAGGTGATCCATTGTCACCTTATCTATTTATCTTATGTGCTGAAGGGTTGTCTTCTCTGATTAAATGTTTTGCACAGCAGCAATGGATTTAAGGTATCAAGGTTACCCCTACTGCACCGATTTTGCATCATTTATTGTTTGCAGATGATAGTTTTTTGTTTGGCGCTGCAACTGAAAAGGAATGTCAGCAATTCAGAAATATTTTATATGCCTACGAGATAGCTTCTGGGCAGAGAGTAAATCTACAGAAAAGCAATGTCGCTTTTAGTAACAATGTTAGTATGGACAGACAATTGTATCTGGCAGATATCCTTGGGGTGCAAAGGGTAGATAAACATGAGAAATATCTTGGCTTGCCTACCCATGTTGGAAGATCAAAGACAGTTGCATTTGCTTATTTGAAAGAGAAACTTACAAAGAAAGTCGTCAGCTGGAGAGCCAAATTATTAGGCGGTGTAGGTAAAGAAATTCTAATTAAAGCTGTTGCTCAAACTGTTCCAATGTATGTGATGAACTGCTATATGCTCCCTTTGGGTCTCTGTGATGATATGCATCAGTTATGTGCCGGTTTCTGGTGGGGGAGATTCAGAGGAGAAAAGTAAAATTCACTGGAGATCTTGGGAACGGTTATGTGTTCCTAAGAAGGAGGGTGGTATGGGCTTTAAGAACTTGCATTGGTTTAATAAGGCTATGTTGGCTAAACAAAGTTGGCGGTTGCTACAGAATCCAAATTCATTGATAGCTAGATTGTATAAAGCTATTTATTTTCCTAATGGTGAGTATCTCACAGCTGGTTTAAGGGATACACCCTCATTTTCATGGAGGAGCATTGTGGAAGCTAGGCAGGTGTTAGTACAGGACCTCAGATGGCAGGTTGGGAATGGTGAGCGTATTGAGATATGGAATCATAATTGGATTCCAGATGTGTACCCCAGAGGGCCGTCTTCACCTCCTCCGTATGATGCACCCCGTTTTGTTGAGGAGCTTATTAACCCAATTACTCGGAGTTAGGATGTAAATCTACTTGCCAGGTACTTTACCCAAACTGATATTGATTTGATATTAAGCATTCCATTGACAAGGCATGCACAGAGTGATAGACAAATTTGGCATTTTCACAAGAAGGGTTTCTTTACTACAAATAGTGCATACTTTGTTGCTCATGATTTGGCTTTGGGTTCAATTTTAGCCCCCCCCACCACATGTTGATTCTTATAAGGCAGTGTGGAAGGCAATATGGGATGCTAAAGTACCTACCAAGGTAGCTCTACATGCATGGAAGACAGCGGTTAATATTCTTCCTACACGGGTGGGATTGAGTACTAAAGGCTATAATGGAGAGATGGGGTGTTTATTGTGTCTGCATACTTTAGAAAACAGCTTGCATATTTTTGTTGATTGTCCATATGCACAGGAAGTTTGGCATAGAGCTGGTTTACAGCTGCCTACTGGGCCGGGTGACAATTTTATAGATTGGTTTTTGGGTGCAATCAATAGCTTGACAAAGGAGCAGATAGCTAGGTGTTTGATGCTCTTATGGGAGATTTGGAAAAACAGGAACAGTCAATTATGGGAACATAAGAGACAGCATGCATCTGAGGTTGTGTTGCTCACTATGGGTTGGTATGAGGAATTCAAAAAAGTAAATGTGCAGCCAACGGAGTTTAGGAGACAATTGGTGAAATGGACAAGACCATAAGAGAATTGGGTGAAGGTTAATTGTGATGGTGCATTCCAGCCAGCAACAAGAAAGAGGGGTGCTGGAGTTGTGATCCGAGATGCTAATGGTGATTTTCAAGTTGGTGCTGCTAGACTTCTCCCTTTAGTAACGTCGCCTTTCCATGCAGAATTGATGGCGTTAAAGGAAGGGATCAATTTGGCAGTGGCATTACAACATGAGCAGGTACTGTTTGAATCTGATTGCTCTTTATTAGTTCAAGCTTTGCATTCAACTGAACCGGATTTATCTACAATGAGTATGTTGCTTGATGAGATCAGACTAGTACTGCAAAATCATGGTGGTTATAGAATTAATTATCTACCAAGGGAAGCAAATACAGTAGCTCATGGATTTACTTCTCATGCCTTAAGAAATAGTGATAGTCAAACTTGGTTTGTCATAGCTCTCGAATTTATAAGGGATGTCATTTGAAACGATTGTAATCGTTAATTGATTCAATGAAATTTTTTTTAAAAAAAAAAAGATATGTGAGAAACGAGGGAGGGAAATTTGCCGCCTGCCTGAGTATGGTGGGTGGAATTCAAATCAATTTAAGCCAAAATGAAAACATTGTTGCCGCCTATGTTCCTCATTCAGACAACAGAATGACAATATCTATTGTACAAGATTTTGCATCTTGCATTATGTACACCTAGAAGAAATTGTCAAATTGCTGTACAATGGAAATAACTAGACTGTTGTACCTTGTAGCACATTTTCACAACAGAACATGCATAATTTTGTTATGTGATAGAATTGGTGAACTTGTCTTGGGAGGGAATTATGAGTTCAGTGATGGCGGGATATCTGCCGCTAAATTTTGTGTCATTTACACAACAGAACATGCATAATTGTGTTATGTGATCAAATTCTAACGAAAAAGTTCTTAATTTGGTAGCATTCCCACAACAAAACTTCATTAACAATGTTGTACAATTGAGTTCACGTTATCAGACGACAGTAAACTTTTATTCTTTTGTCTAATGGTTGTTGTGTGATGCAGTTTTTGTAGTAGTGCTTGATAAATGGTCTCCACTTTTATGTAAAGGCAGGTGTTTCAAATCTTGTTATTGAAGGTGATACCCAGAATGTGTTCTCAGCTTTGGACTCTACTCTATCAGGAAGACTTAAGTATGGATGGTGCCCTGGTAGAAGAAGCAAAAGCTCTTTTAGTTTCTTTTCAGTCCTGTAGTTGGGATATGTTCCTAGAGTCTGTAATAACGCAACACATCGGGTAGCAAGGGAGGCTTTATCTTTGCCTTTCCTAACCTATTGGTGGTTGATGGAGCGACATTGGCTCTCCTCAATTCTAGTTAATGAGTCAAGTAGTTAAGTTTTGTAAATGGAGTGTGGTACTCTTCCTATTCGATTTGTGGAATGTTTAATGAGGCCACTACATACTCCTTATTGTAGTCTTTTACTTATGAATGAATTACTCCTTTGATAAAAAAAAAAAAAAAACTAAAAAAATGAACTTAATATTATTCAACTGTTCATTCCTGCTGGTTGATGCATTGAATGCTCTTTTTTGATAAAGTCTCATGCGCATTAATAAAGGATACTTGAACCAATGTGGTCACGAGAGAACTTGATATGTTTTTATGTGGAGGCACATTGAAACCAGATGGGTCCCTTGACTCACATCAGTTTTTTATTCTTAAAAATTTATGTGTATAAAAAAACGTATAAATTCTTTGCAATTACGTAAGGAAAAAAAATACAAACAGTACCCAACCTATGGTCCACTCCGAATTTCTATACCCAAATTTTCGAAACTATCACAATAGTATCCAAAATAGTCAGCCCGACTCAATATTCGTACCTATCGTCCATGACGGCGTTAAACCGTATGCCACATGGCGTATTTGATGGATATTTGTGTCATTTACTTACCCAGTCCTGTTCCTGAGTCCCCTTTCTTTCTCCGTCTTTCTGCCTCTGTCATCTCTCTCTCTCGCTGAGCATGGACTCCATCGCTGTCTATAAATACTCAAGCTCCTCATCATATTTTCCTCATCCCAAGCTACTTGAATCTCAATCGAATCCATACATTAACCAGCAATATCCCATCAGCTTTTGAATTACTATTACTCTCTCTCTCTCTCTCTCACATTACGAAACAAAGAAATAAGCAATGGCTCTAATGAGACCTTTATTGCTGTTCTGTGTTCTTCTTGTTCTCTCTTTGAGTTCTTCATGTTATAGTAACAGCTTCCAAGAGAATTCATTACTTCATACTTTATATTTATGTTGATGATGCTAATCGTGAACCAAACTGGCTCAGAGAGAATTATGAATGGATCTGTGGCTATATCAACTTGCATCTTAGAAAGGAATTGAAGTGGGTTCTTTTGGTGTCAGAATCTGGGTTACAGGTTACTAGAGGAAAATCCCATGAGCCTCTCAATCCAATCCATAAATTACATTCATATGCACTGAACCCACTTGGATTTGCATGTCCACAAGTCTAAAGAGAAGAAGAGCAAGACTCCGGTCTACCATTCTACCAGATTTCTTTGACCAACAAAAAAAATCAACCAGATTTCATGAATCAAAATCCTCACCCAAATCCTAAAATCCAAACCCTAATTTTACAAAGATGCACAATAACCTCAGAATCTGCTTCCAGTCTAAACCTTGAGCTTGAATCTGAACTTGTAGATCTTCTTAGATAGGTTTAGGGACAAGAATGTAAAGCAAACAGAGCCCAACGCAAAACCCATATTCAAGAACGTGTTCTCAGCAAAAGAAGGTAATAACAGATTTTTGGGTTTTGAATTTCTCGTTGACGGCGCCAAACACGGGGAGGGAGATCATCAGAAGTCCGTCCCAGATGGCAGAGACTTTATTGGGAATTTGACGAAGAAGAAGAGATAGAGAGAGAGCTGATTTTTTTTTTTTTTGGAGAATAAAAGCTGCCGGGCTTAAAAATAGAGAGGGAAAAAAAATTTGAATTAAGATAAGAAGTGACCAAAATATCCCTTAAAATATGCCACTTGTCACAACAGTTAATGCCGTCATAGACGGCGTGTACAAAAATTGGGTAGGATTGGGGACTCCAAGTACTAATGTGATAGTTTTGAAAATTTGGGTATAAAAATTCGGAGTGGGCCTTAGGTTGGGTATTGTTTGTATTTTTTTCCCATTACGTAAAATAACAAATTAAGCATGGTGCATTGGCCAAGTATGGTCAGGTTTGAATCTTGTTATGTGGCTTGCAGTTATAACCCTATTTAAAAAAAAAATTAAAAAATTGAACATTAAGTCATTATCATTATCATTCCTTATAATTTTAAAAAATTGTATAAAATTAAAAGATTATAATTTTGATATATAAAAAGGAAAATACTTCAGTACATTAATGTACCGATACATTAAGTAGACTAGGTTCAATACTAATAAAATCTAAAGGGACGCTCGCTGGAAAGTAAGCCTAAAACAAGTAAGAAACAACCTCGTTATTCTAAGGAAAAATCATTCATCTAGTCTAATATGCCAACACTCAATTGTGGTTCAAAAACAACTAGAAACATCTTAGAATAACTCATAAAGATTACTCCAACTTTAGAAGGCTTGTAACCAGATGTCTAATAGCAGAGAGACTTAAGAAAATGCTAGCTCATTCCCCCTAGGGTTGGAGCCAACACCTTCCTCAGCCTCTTCAGGAGCGAACAACCTCGGCAATAGGTTGGTCTTGCTCTTCTTGTCCATTGCAGCAGACTCAACCAGCCCAAGCTTGAACTCAAACCTAGGCCCAAGCACCCCTCATTCCAAGGTTGAGCCTAGGCCCAAACCCAAACCCAAACCCAAACAAAGAGAATAGTAGCCCTAGCCTGCCCTGGCCAGGCTACTTCTGCCGCCGTTCCCCCTTCTGGTGGCTGGCCGTTCCACAGCAACATCAGATCTGGCAGAAAGCAACCTCCAAAGACCCAACGATCCAGGCAGCGTCTCCCTTGCAACCCCTCGCACAGCTTGCCGAAAATCAAGCGCAGCAGATCAGATTCACTCTTCACCAACGTTGCCACCTGCAACGCCGATCACCTGCACTAATCGGATCAGAAAAACCTCTCGTCGCTGACCACCAAGAATTCCACCGGGATTTGCTCAACCCAGAACACCAAGACCAAACTAGAATCGTTGCAAAAGCAACAGCAACTTTCACCAGCCATGATCACCATCGAGCCTAGGCTCGAAGAACCGCCGACAACTAGACTGATTCTTCTCTGTGCTCGACTAAACTCTAGGAGAGAGCGCCGCTTTTCCCAAATGTATCCCTTTTATTTCTCTATCAATAAAATTCTTCTGAAACAAAGTTAATAATAATTAAATACTCTTTAGTAATCAAAAAAACAATTAAATACTCTTTTAAAAGAAGCAAACAAATAATCAAATGTACATTTTTTTTTTGTCAAAGTAATCATAATTAAATACGAGAAATTTTAAATACACCCCCTCAATTACTTAATACACATCTCTTATATTTTTTTGTCTCATTTTTTCATCAAACTTCCATCTATGCCCCTTCTCATTAATAAATAAATGAAAAAAAAACTTAAGAAAAAAAAAAG
>LYNE01002941.1:22139-34693 GCA_001662545.1 Rosa x damascena
ATATGGCATGTGCCATGTCATTTGGTAAGTAATTTTGGTACAAAGTTTTGGGATCCCTAGCACTACTCCATAAATTTTTATTTAATACATTTTATTTTATTTTATAACGTAATTAATTGCTAATTAATTTCAGCACATATCAATATGGTAATAACTAATTGTCTTTCTTCTTTCTCGCATAAATTGAAAGAAAGATATTTTGCTAGAATAGATTTTCATTCATACATGGTTGAATAGATATACAAGAAGTGATCCCTAATTACAAGGTAACTATTCCTACAATCAAGCTACAGCTACAATTAAGGAACTACAATCAAGGAATACAAAGTGTAACAGATATTCACAGATCATGTTTATCATCATACTGAAGATATGCAAGATTAACTTCCTAACACTCCCCCTCAAGTTGGAGAGTGGATATCTCGAACTCCCAACTTGCGAATCATAGGAGTAAAAATCTCCTTTCCCAAAGCCTTGGTTAGGACATCGACCAATAGATGTGTAGAACTGACAAACTTTGTAGCAACTGAATCATCTTGGATTTTATCTCTGATGTAGTGGCAGTCCATCTCAATGTGTTGAGTTCACTCATGAAAAACAGGGTTTGCTGCAATGTGCAGTGCGGCTTTATTATCACAATATAGCAAGGCAGGTTCTTGATGCAGCACTCCTAAATCTCTGAGAAGGTATTGAAGCCACGTTAACTCACAACAAGCACCCGTCATTGCTTGATACTCTGCTTCAGCTGAAGAAAGCGACACCGTTTTATGTCGTTTTGATCTCCATGAAACCAGCGAAGGACCAAGAAAAACACAATAACCTATGGTTGATCTTCTAGTAATCGGACAGCCTGCCCAATTTGACTCACAGAAAGCCCACAATCTGAAATCACTTGTTGAAGAGAAAAACAAACCTTGACCAGGAGCATTTTTAAGATAACGTACAATACATATAGCTGCTTCCATATGAAGTTGTCGAGGCTGATGCATGAACCTGCTTAATACATGTACAGAATATGTGATATCCGGCCTTGAAACAGTAAGATATATCAATCCCCCGACCAGCCTTCTATAACGAGCCGGATCCTTGAGCAGGTCACTTTTGTCATACAATTTTAATCCTCGCTCCATAGGAATGTCAACAGGAGCTGCTCCTATCAACCCTGCATCCTTAATGATTTCCAATGCATATTTACGTTGGGAAATAAAAATCCCATTTCTTGAGTGCAACAATACTCACAGGATTATTTCCAGTAATTAGGATGTCATCAACATATATTAAGAGAGTAGTAAAAAGCTTGCCTTCTTTTATGGTGAACAATAAGTAATCAGCTCTGGATTGTACATAACTAGCGGATCGAATGGTTTCTGAGAACTTTGTGAACCACTGGCGAGATGCCTGGTCCAGACCATATAGTGACTTATGAAGTCGGCAGACCAAGTTTTCCTCCCTTGTCTTCGAAGCCCTGGCAGTGGAGACATATAGATTTCTTCATGGAGATCCCCGTGGAGGAAGGCATTATTAACATCCAATTGGTGAAGGGACCATCCACGAGCTGCTACCAAAGCAAGTAAACAACGTACATAAATAATTTTGGCAGTGGGAGAAAATGTATCTTGATAATCAACACCTTCCAATTGTGTGAATCCCTCGGCCACTAAGTGAGCTTTATACCTCTCGATGGAGCCATCAGACTGATGTTTGATCTTGTAAACCCAACGATAGCCGTCTTGCCGGCCGGAAGAGAAGTGAGAGTCCGAGTTCCATTGGCTTGGAGAGCTTGCAACTTTGACCACCTCGCCTCTTGTTATTCAGGATGGGCGGCAGCTTTCAAATAGGACTGTGGTTTTGTGGCATGACTAATCTAAGCAATGAAGGACCGATGCGTAGGCCGGTATCGATGATAGGAGACATAGTTGGAGAGAGGATAGCGAGTGCCCTTATGCAGACCCAGAAACAAGGAAGATGGCTGGTCGAAGGGTGGAAGAGTGACCTGAGAACAGAGATAATCCCAGAATTTTACCGGCGGAGCGGTGGTGCTGCTGTAGTGATGAAGAGGCTCGGGAGAAGGGGCGGGTGGTTCGGGGGACAAGGATGTGGTGGCGGAGGGAGAAGGCACAATGGGTATGGCAGGAGATGGGAGATGGGAGAGGTGAGGCTGCTGTGTGTTAAGTGGATTTGCGATAAGTGGAAGAAGGAATAGGGTCAGGGTCAAGAGGTGGAGTTGGGTCTTGAATGGGGGAAGGAATTGGGCCAGATGTTTGGGCCAAAGGTGAGGGAACGGGGCTGGACTCCACAGATGCATAAGGGAAGTTATTTTGTGGAAAACTACATCTCTACTGGTGAAAATTTTTCGGGTTGTTAAATCAAACAGTTTGTAAGCCTTTTGACCAACAGGGTGTCCGATGAAAACACATTTGATAGCACAAGCGGAGAATTTATGAGTGACACGAGGGTTGGTAGCATAAGCTAAGCAACCGATAGTCTAAAGCAGTGTTCTAAAACTCGGCCGCCCAGGCCTCCTAGGCGCTGGGCGGCGGCCTTCCGACTAGATTAATGCCAAATCGGCGGGATTGGGCGGAATGCACTTAGGCGGCCTCCTAGGCGGCCTGGGCAGCCGATTAGGCACCTGGGCAGAGACGAGTAGGTGCTCGGCGGAGACTGGTAGGCGCTGGGCGGTCGAGGTGTGTATTGAAAATTGTGGAGTGGAGTTGTTTGAATCGGGCGATCTGGGAGGGGGTTTGGAAGAAGATGACTTAGGTGGTGCCGCGGAGATTGGCGGTGGTGAGGGCTTGACGAAGGATGGTGGCGTCGGGCGTGGCCGGGTCGGGATCCAGAAGAGGAAGGCTTTCTTATTATTTCCACTCAGCTCGGAGGAGAGGCGCTTGGTGACTTGTGAGGTTCTTAGAGTATGTTGATGATGGTAGAGGTGTTGCAGTTGAAGCCCTTGAATGCTTTGCAGACATGGATGGCATCGCTGTTGGATAAGGTCTGGACTCTTAAGAGACTAGAGTGTTGCCATTGTTTGGCTTGTTTGCATATCAGAAATAAAAAATCAAATAAAAGATTTGAGTGGGTGGTCCAAACGTAAAGAAAATATATCTCATGATGATGATGCCATGATGGAGGCACGTGGGATGAAGACCTATCCAGAAGGTGCAGGGCCATCTTTTCTCTTTTTTGTTTTTGGATAGATGGGGATTATGTACATTCTTTTAAGTCTTTTATTTTTAATTTTTTAATTTTTATAACACTTTAAGTTTTGATATATTCTTAATTGTATATATAAATGCTATAAAAATAGAATAAAAATTAAAAAAATACAAATCCGCCTAGGCGCTAGTCCCCTAGCCACCACCCGACTAGCACCTAGCGATTTTCAGAACCTTGGTCTGAAAATGAGAAAAAGAAGGAAGTTTATTAAAAAGACGTTCAAATGGTGTTTGGAAAGAAAGAATAGGAATGGGGAGACGATTGATGATATGGACTGCAGAAAGAACGCACTTCCCCCAAAATTGGGTAGGGAATTGAGCATGGAATTTGAAAGCTCGTGCTACTTGCAAAATGTGACGATGTTTGCGTTCCACAACCCTATTTTGTTGAGGCGTGTAAACACAAAAGTGTTGAAAAACAACCCCATTATCTTTGAAGAAAGATTGAAGTGAAAGAAATTCTCCACCATTATCACTTCGAAAAGTTTTAATACGAGATGTGAATTGAGTTGACATAACGAAAAAAGTATCTCAAAAGGGATTGTGTTTCATCTTTGTGTCTCATAAAAAAAATCCAAGTAAAGCGTGTGTAATCATCAACGATAGTAAGAAAGTAATGAGCATCAAAAAGAGAAGAGTTTTTATATCGACCCCAAATATCACAATGAATAAGATCAAAAGGTCTTTCAGACGAAATGACACTAGTACCAAAAGGCAAACGACTTTGCTTAGCCAAAGGACATATATGTCAAGCATTATTAGAATTAACCGAAATATTCAAAAAATTCTTGGCAATAAAACTTAATCGAGAAAAGGAAACATGGCCTAAACGACTATGCCACAGATCAGTGGATGAGGTGGTAAGGTTGCAAGCTAGTTGGTGGTTTGAGACTGAAGGAGGGTTGGTCAATGTTTTCTTCGTCGCTAATGCCACCAAGTAATATAGGCCATTACGCTGTTTACCCAAACCAATCATTCTCCTCGTAACCAGATCCTGCAAAACACACCAATAAGGAAAAAATGTCACCGAACAGTTCAAGCCTCTCGTTAGACGACTAACGGACATTAAATCAACCTTGAACATAGGAACACATAATACATCATGCAAATAATATGTAGAGTTCAGAGGCAATGATCCTTTTGCGATAATATGTGCTTTCTCTCCACTAGGTAACAGTACTGGAGGTAATGAATAATTTTTATCTCCATGCAAGAATAATTTTAGAGATGAAGAAATATGGTCAGTGGCACCGCTGTCAATGATCCAACTGCAAGAGAAGATTTTAGACAAACCTAGTTTGGTCACGGCTGCATGTGCTTGAGAATTAGTACCACCATCATTAGCACTCCCATCTTTGGTACTAAGAAAAGACAAGAGTTGTTGAAGTTGGGCTTCGGAAATTCCTGATATCATAGATTTTACCTCATCTTTAGTCGATCATTCGGAGACTTGATTGGTTGCAGAAGTATAACCTCGGTTCCCATCATTTTTCAAGCGGTTTGATTTCCCTTTTGGATGACCTGGTGGATATCTGATTAGTTGATAGTATGTTTCAACAAAGTGCCCCATATCTCCACAATAAGTACATTGCGGTCGCCCTTTGAAGTAGCCTGAATGACGCTTGTCTTGAGTACGTCGTCCATCTTATGGACCATTAAAAGGACGGTCTGAACGATCTATCCTTCCTGCTCGAGCAGACTGATTAGATCGGTTATTTCTAACGGCCATGGCAGCACTTGTATTGGAATCTGTGGTCATGTGTGTGTTACCGAGAAGTCGCTAATTTTATTCTTGAAAAATAGAAGAATAAGCTTGCCGGACTGAAGGAAGGGGATTTATCAAGAGTATTTGCCCCCGAGTAGCACTATAAGATTCATTCAACCCCATCAGAAATTGCATTAACTTTTGTCAATCCCGTTGTGATCCATATGTACAAGTCGATGCATCAGTATAAGAAGCCAACTCATCCCACAAACTCTTCAGTTTGGTGTAATAGGCAGAGACAGAGAGTTGTTCTTGCTGGTGATATGCAATCTCTCTATGTATTTCAAAAATATGAGGTGCGTTGCTTTGAGAGAAATGCTCACGAAGATCTTCCCAAACTTCACAAGCGATAGTGTAGTAGATCACACTATCTGAGATTTTAGGGCTAATGGAGTTGATGATCCATGAATGGATCATGTCATTGCATCGTGACCACGTTGCATAGTCATCAGGATCGGTTTCTTGTGAAGGTGCTTTGATAGTGCCATTGACAAAGCCTAACTCGTTCTAGGCATTCTAGGCATTAGTCATAGCCCTGCGCCAAGTCGAATAATTGTCTCCATTTAAAGGTTTGAAAATCAAGACTAAACCTGGATGATCCAAATGATGAATGAAATAAGGATTGGAGATGTCAGATTTGGAAGTGTCGAATGAAGAGGGTTTCTTGTCATCCACCATGATGGCCAAAAGATGGAAAGCTGCTACACGAGAAGGTAAGGTGTGGTGGCTATAGAGTCGGGATTTTCAGTCCTGCTCTGATACCAAGAAAGAAAGATATTCACTACCACAGAAAGTCTTTTTAGCGACCAAGTTTTTTGCGAGGAATTTATTTTCCTCAGTAAATGTCACTTTTTACGAGGAATATTTCGATTCCTGACTAAATGTCATTAGGTTTTATGCGAGAAACATATTTTCCTCACTATACACCACTTTCTACGACGAATATTTTTGTTCATCAATAAAAGTGACCATAGTTTGGTCTCCTAAATCATCATGTTATTAGCGAGGAAATATGAGACTAGGGTGAGGAATTTTTTCATTGCGAAAACGACATTCAACGAGGAAATAACGATTTCGTCGTTATTAGTTTGGCGGAAAATTATGTAAAACCCACCAAATTCAATGGTGACAAAATTATGGATTCCTCGCTAAAATCCCGTGTTTTACGATGAACTATTTCCTCGTGAAAAGAAGCAATTAGCAAGGAAATAATGATTTCGTCGTTATTAGTTTGGCGGAAAATTATGTGAAACCCACCAAATTCAATGGCGACAAAATTATGAATTCCTCGCTAAAAGCCCATGTTTTACGATGAACTATTTCGTCGTGAAAAGAAGCAATTAGCAAGGAAATAACTATTTCGTCTTTATTAGTTTGGCGGAAAATTATGTAAAACCCGCCAAATTCAATGATGACAAAATTATGAATTCCTCGCTAAAAGCATGTGTTTTACGATGACCTATTTCCTCGTGAAAAGAAGCAATTAGTGAGGAAATAACGATTTCGTCGTTATTAGTTTGGAAGAAAATTATGTAAAACCCTCCAAATTTAATGGCGACAAAATTATGGATTCCTCACTAAAAGCCCGTGTTTTACGATGAACTATTTTCTCGTGAAAAGAAACAATTAGCGAGAAAATAACGATTTCGTCGTTATTAGTTTGGTAGAAAATTATGTAAAACCCTCCAAATTCAATGGCGACAAAATTATGGTTTCCTCACTAAAAGCCCGTGTTTTACGATGAACTATTTCCTCATGAAAAGAAGCTATTAGCGAGGAAATAACGATTACGTCGTTACTTGTTCGGCGGAAAATTATGTAAAACCCGCCAAATTCAATGGCGACAAAACTATGGTTTCCTCTCTAAAAGTCCGTGTTTTGTGATGAACTATTTCCTCGTCAAAATAAGCATTTAGCGAGGAAAATACATTTTCCCCGTTATTAGTTTGGGAAAAAATTGTGTCAAGCCAACTAAATTCAATGGCAACAAAACTATGGATTCCTCGTTAAAAGTTTGTGTTCTACAAGGAACCGTTTCCTTGTAAAAGAAAAAATAATTAGTGAGGAAAAAAAGATTTTGTCGTTACTAGTTTGGCACAAAATTGTATAAGACTCACCAAATTCAATGGCAACAAAATTAAGATTTCTTCGCTAAAAATCGGTGTTCTATGAGGGAACCATTTTCTCATCAAAAGAATCCATTAGCGAGGAAATAACACTTTCCTTACTATTAGTTTGGGGGGAAATTGTGTAAGACCCGTCAAATTCAATGGCGACAAAACTATGGTTTTCTAGCTAAAAGTCCATGTTCTACGAGGAATTGTTTTGTCATCAAAAGAAGCCATTATCGAGGAAAATAATATTTTCCTTGTTATTGGTTGGCGCAAAATTATATAAGAGACCCGCCAAATTTACTAGGGACGAATGAAAGCATTCCTTGCTAAAAGTCTTATTTCATCGATGATTGATCTCTTTGCCTTTGATGCATTTAGCGAGGATCCAATTGTTTCGTCGTTGTAGGTTTTGGTGGGAAAAAAAAAATAAGGGAAAAAAATTGGTGGGATTAAAAAAGAAAAAGAGCGGGTAGATTTTTTTCTTTTGGTGGGGCAATAAAAAGTAGTAGTAATTAAGATCGTGATAAAAAAAAAAAAAAAAGGAACTATGATGATAAAACCTTACTTGTTAGTTTCTCCTTATCAGCTCTCTCTGAAACTCTCCTTGTGGGTATGTATCTAACATCTTATTGTTGTTTTGTTTTGTTTGATTAATCATGGTTTGTTTTGTTGAATCTAGTCTTGATATTATTTAGAATTGGATTAATTAAGTTCAATGTCAATGTATTTGTTTTTGAAGTTCTCCTTTTGGTTAATCGATTTTGTTGTTTTCTTGTAGCCTAATTCTTCTTATGTAAGAATTTGTCATAGCTTGAAGATTGAGGATTGATCCTTTATATTTTTTCCGTGGCTTCATACCTTAATTTGTTGTATTCATATGCTAAATATAGATTCTTGGTTTGGTATGAGCCTTGGATTGATTTCGTTTTGGTATGAACTTGTTTATATATATAGAAGTCTTTCGGGAAACTACTCATAGTACTCCTGGCTAACGCGTATACTTTTTATCTGCTGCTGCAGCTCCCCCCACCCAACGCCTTAATGTGTTTTGTTTGGGTCGATCTGTTGGTAGTTTTTTTTTTCCTTTTTTTTTTTCGTATTGCTTTCTGTTCCTTGTTGGGCTCTTTGCCCTTTTGTTTCTATTCTGTTGTTGTAATGCCGAAAAAAAAAAATAGAACTCCTGGCTGCTGCCAGCCACCCACTGGCACAGTCACACAGGGTAGTGCAACTGTGTGTTATATAATATGTATATGTCCATATGTCACTGAACTTAAATGCATGATATAAAACCAGAGGCTCTAAACCGGAAGCTGGGGAAAGCTAGAAATTGAGAATCATCAGGAACAAAACTCATGTGGTGAGTTTTATAAAACAAAAAGGGGGAGCTTCAAATTTAATTGCTAGCTATAGCCTCATTCCCAGTTGGAATTGATGGCTGTTTTTTTTAGGGTAGCTAATCCCAATGCGGCCAAACATGCTCAGGTCCCATATGTTTTGTTTTCTTCTATATATCCACCACCAATATTGCTGATCAGACCTAGTTGGAAAAAAATATATTGCTATTTTGTTTTCTTCTATGATTCTGAATAATTCTTCTAGAGAGAACCTCATAATATATATATATATATATATATGTGTGTGTATATATATATATAGCAGAAAGATGGATATATCTCCATGTTTTCAGTTGTATATAGATTTGTCTTTGAATAGTTTTTTGTATGTTTGGTTTGCATGAAAGAACGACAACCCATCAATCATATGACTATAGGTAAAATTAATATAAATTTTCAAAATAGGATTAAATTGCTCAGGTTGTAATTGAGAAGTTGTATATCATATCTAACTGTATATATTTTTTATTGGGAAAAATTTACCAACGGTGTCTGGACATTTAGGGGACTTTCAGAATGATACCCGAACTTACAAAGTTATCAATGTGATACCTGGACTCATTTTTTCATATCAACGTCGTACCTACGAACAGTTTCCGTCACGGAGCCGTTAAATTTTGCACGTGCGATGCACGTGAGTCATTTAATGAAGATAAAAAGACAGATTTACCCTCAGAAATTTTTGGAAAAATTCACCAACGGTATCTGGACACTTAGGAGACTTTCAGAATGATACCTGAACTTACAAAGTTATCAATGTGATACCTGGAGTCCTGGACTCATTTTTTCATATCAACGTCGTACCTACGACCAATTTCTGTTACGTAGCGGTTAAATTTTGCACTTGCGATGCACGTGAGTCACTTAATGAAGACAAAAAGACCGGTTTACCCTCAAAAGTTTTTTTTTTTCCTTTTCTTTTCTTTCTTTCTTTCTTTCTTTCTTCTTTTTCGGATTCTTTATTCTCTTCTTCTCTCCTTGCCAACACCACCGCTTTCGGAGAACCCACCATCGAATATGCAGGAAGAAAAATGGGGGAGAGCCACAACAACCTCCACCACCGCGCAATGACGTCGTCCTCCGCTACTTCTTGATTGGGTTTGGGGATAAGGACTGCTTCTTCCTCCACTGCTAGCGAAATCGTGGAGGCTCGAGGCCACATTCTCA
Source organism: Rosa x damascena (assembly GCA_001662545.1). NCBI lineage: Eukaryota > Viridiplantae > Streptophyta > Magnoliopsida > Rosales > Rosaceae > Rosa > Rosa x damascena. The sequence continues at coordinate 31,792 of LYNE01002941.1, forward strand.
GGGCCACCGGCCGGAAGGACCGCCACAGCAAGGTCTGCACCTCCAAAGGCCCCAGGGACCACCGCGTCCGGTTCGCCGCCCACACCTCCATTCAATTCTACGACGTGCAAGACCAGCTCGGATACGACCGACCCAGCATGGCCGTCGATTGGCTCAACAAGAAAGCCAAGGCCGCAACTGACGAGTTGCCGCCGTGGAACCCGAACTCAATTTCTGTTCAGACAACATCTTCTCCGATGGTGCCGATATCCGCTGCGCAGGACACGCAGAACGCGAGCCTCCATTTCTCGATGGTTGAGGCTCCGAGTTCTTTGTTTGCTAATCGGCGAGGCGCAATGGTGGGCAACAGCGGAGTGGCAAAGCTGGTGAATCAAAACAGCTCGAATTTTCTGCAGGTGAGGATGGTATGGAGGCCAAAGTTAATGTTAATCTTTGTCTGCCTACAATTGCCTCTGATCGAAGTTGGGCTAGAGGCTGAAGTTGTCGGCTAGACCGGTGAAGTTGCAAGTGAGGATGTGTTGAGGTGGTGTTGCATGTCGGGAATGACGGAGAGGATGGCGGGGTGGGATTGGAGCTGTGATTTGAGAGTGGAGGGCTGGCGGGGTCTGAGTTTCTGATGAATGGTGTATAAAAGGGGGTCGGAGGAGAGAACAAGAGTGATGGTGGCTAAGTCATCGGCGGCAGGGATGAACTCAGAGTGAGCGGCGAAGCCTCAATGCACAATTTCAATTTGTTGTAAGATTTGAAGTGGGAGGAACCAGAAGCATCTGCGGTGCATGAAGGTGGATTGAGACGCAACAGCAGTGTTTGATCGGCGATCAGCGGTGGGAATCGGCTGAGCAAGATGATTTGAATCTTCATGATTCAAATAAGGGGAAGAAGAAAACAAAAAAGAAGAAGAAGAAAGAAAGAAAGAAAGAAAAAAAAAAACTTTTGAGGGTAAATCGGTCTTTTTGTCTTCATCAAGTTACTCATATGTAAAATTTAACGGCTCCGTGACGGAAATTGGTCGTAGGTACGACGTTGATACGAAAAAATGAGTCTAGGTATCACATTGATAACTTTGTAAGTTCAGGTTTCATTCTGAAAGTCCACTAAGTGTCCAGACACCGTTGGTGAATTTTTCCAAAATTTTTTGAGGGTAAATCAGTCTTTTTATCTTCATTAAGTGACTCATGTACATCGGATGTGCAAAATTTAACGGCTCCGTGATGGAAACTGTTCGTAGGTACGACGTTGATATGAAAAAATGAGTCCAGGTATCACATTGATAACTTTGTAAGTTCAGGTATCATTCTGAAAGTCACCAAAGTGTCTAGACATCGTTGGTGAATTTTTCCCTTTTTTATTTGTAGGATGAAATGATTAAGATGCGAACTGAGACAACTCAACCTGATGGAACTCGGACAATGACAGATGACGAAATTTGTGCAAAAGTCCTTGGAGTCAAATCAGGCTACATCAAGGGTTGTGGTTTTGGCCCTAGACCTTCACCATTAAGGGTCTCTCATTCGTCGATAAGTGAAATGTCTGAAAAGAACAAAGAGTTACAAGAACAGCTTCAAGAGACCCAACACCTTGTAGGGACTCAACAACAAAAGATTGATTCACAAAATGAGGTGATCCAAAGATTGGAGGAGCAAGCAAAAAAGTTTGAGGAGTTCATGGCTAATTTTTTTAGGCAACATCCATCAAGTTAGTATCTTTATTAGAGAACTTAAACATGGAGAAATAATTTTTTAGATTATCTTGATTTTGTTATTGGTTTTAGACTATTTTTGTTACTCCTTATGTTAGGAAACATTTTGATTGTTACTTTGGTTTTATTATTATGAGATTTATTATTGGTTTGACTATTTCAGTTAGTTTTAAATATTTTCTTGTAATATGGTAGAGAACAATCGGTGACAAAACCATATGTATTGTCAACATTTTCCTCGTAATAAGCAATCAATTGTAACGAAAAAGAATTTCCTCGCTATAGGCTATATAATGTATAACGACGAAAATAAATTTCATCGTTATACAATACACAACTTATGACGACAAAAATAAATTTTCTCGTTAAAGATTATAATATGTAAATTTCATCGTTATAGGTTATACAACTTATAACGACAAAAAGTAAATTTCCTCGCTATAGAATATAGTATATACCGTGATGAAAGCAAATTTTCTCACTATAGACTATACAACATACAATGACAAAAATAAAATTCCTCGCTATAGACTATACAACCTACAACGACAAAGGTAAATTTCCTCGCTATAAACCAGATAACCTATATCAACAAATGTAAAGTTTCTCGTCATTGAATACTTTTGGCAAGGAATACACCATATAACCTATATCGACAAATATAAATTTTCTCGTCATTGAGTACCTTTGGCGATGAATAGTTTTCTCTCGTACAAGATACATATAAGAAAGAAAATAAATTTCCTCGTTAAAGATTGCTTATAGTGAGGAAAGATTTCCTTGCCAAAAGATACCTACAGCGACGAAAATGATTTTTCAATTTTTTTATTATTTATAATTTCTAAATTATTTACATATCATTAGCGAGGAAATAATACTTTAGCGATGAAATTTATTTTATCGGGAAATATATTTAACAACTATTTTCTAGCCTTCAAAAATTTTTAGTGAGAAAAAAGTATGAGTTTAGGCAAGGAAAAAAATTGTAGCTAAAGAATAACGGCGAGAAAAAAATATATTCATCGCGAAAAGGGATTGGCGAGGAAATAGTATTTTTCTCGCAGAAACTTTTCTTGACCACCCTACTGCGAGGAACTGGTGACCAAAATATTTTCCTCGCGAAAACACTACGGCGAGGAAATCTCAATTTTCAGCGACAAATTTGTTCCTCACAAATTAGCATTTCTGTTGTAGTGATTTGGC
>LYNE01002942.1:13519-26642 GCA_001662545.1 Rosa x damascena
GATTGTGATTTTCAAGAAGTTCAGCAAAAGTCCTAGCCACGAGGCACAAAGAATCCCGCGACGAGGTTGGTGCTCTCCTCGTCTACAATTGCTCGACAGAAGTCAGGTCAAGGGACACCCCCGACGACCACACCTGACGGTGCTGGCACGCCCGTGCAAGAAAAGAGACTGTTGACCAGCTGCAACAAAATTGGAGCCAAACAGCAAGAGACCACACCACAAGTCTTTATCCGTAAGGCAGAAGTCCTTATTTGTAAGGCATAGAAAACAATCTTGTGACGAGATTGGTGCTCTCCTCATCCACAGCGTTTGTGAAGAAGTCAGGTTAAGAGACACCCCGATGATTACACCCCACGGTGTTGGCACGCCCGCGCACTCAAAAGAGACAGTTTGCAACCACAAATAGAAGACGAGCCTAACAACTGGATATGTTTGTAATTTTATGTCAAGTTTTGTCTAAAATAGTCTTTTTCCTTTTAAATTGGCTAAATGGGCACACTAATCTCTTACTGGAGTAAATAGGCAATTGTTGGGCTCAAATTGAGTAAATGGTCAATATCTCATATTTTAATAGTTTTATTGGTATAAATCAAATAAAAGATTTCGTTAATTAGATATGTCATAAAGTGATATGTTTGAAAAAAGAAATGAGTCAGATAAGTAAATTTAATATTGAAATTAAAATGCCTGGTGTTATGAGAAAAAAGGATAAACAAAAAAAATAGTAGGATAACAATAGCCGCACCCTTTTAGAATCGGAACCTCATAAACGTTTTTTTCTTTTTCCATATTAAATTATAACTTTTCGAAATTGAGGGGCTCCATCACTAAATTCTGCAAATTGTCACTATTGCTGTTTGTTTCATTTCATGTTTCCTTTGTTCAAACTTTTTTAGGTTGACCACAAACTGAACACGTATACATTCTCAACTTTGTTTAGGCTGTGGCTTTCTTGTCAACTTCACTTCACCAAATTCAAAACAAAAACCCTTCGGAAAGGTCAGTTCTTCTCCTTTCTGTCTTTTACAGTTGAGTCATTTTTGTTTTTAACTATTTATTTGTTTTTGCTGTGAAAAGTGAAAAGTCATCTTCTTTCCCTTCAATTTCTCCTCGATGGTTAAATATTAATGATTCTTTGCATTTCCTATCTTCTGGGTTCTCTCAGTTCTCTGGGTTTCCATTTCTGAATGTTTATCTGAATCAACTGAGAATATTCAATTGCTTTGAGATTTGTTCTTCACGTCTGGACTAATCTCAGCTCTTAAAAGCGGTGAAAGTCTGAATCTTTCAGCTTAGAAAGAGGTAGAGTTTTCTATTTAATAACTTTTCATTTTCTTTATGCATATTTAGGTGGCAAGCTTCAGAAACTATGATCTAGTATGTATGTGCTTGATTGAAAAACTATGATCTAATCTGATTACATAACATGTGAAGCTTAAAATTGCGTATGCTCCAATGCTATTGTAGATACCATATCCAGTTGGTTTATGGCTTGGAAATCATACTCTATTAGTCAATAGAAAGCTTTAAGATGAACTTAAGTTACCAACATAGTTGAGTAGGCAAAAAGTAAGAAATCATAGTACATTAGGATTATGCGGCGAATGTCCTGGAGTGTTATTTGAATTTGAATCCGTGCATAGGCTTTTCGTCTAGTATCAATAGTTCAATACCAAAGATTAGGAGGAAGAAAATTGATGTAGGGGTATTGTTTTTTCCTCTTAAAGATAATTGAATATGTTTGTTGCTCATTGTGTGTCAGGGAGTAGTTCCTTTTTCCAGATTGAAGTGGGATGGATATAAACAAAGAAACCAAGGAGCATGCTTCGTCAGACTCCCTTTTACAATGGGACAATGGCAACTGCTTGATTCTATCCTTCCAATCGGTGGTTTTGCTCATTCATGGTCTTGGGTCCTGAAGATCTTCAAACTTTCGTGATTTATCTGTTAGAGAAATACTGCAAGCTTACTCCTTCCTTTTGTGTATTCTACAACAATATTACCTGATTTGGAGACCTTGCGGAAACATGACAAGATGTTGGACCCAATGCTAACTAATGAAATGGGTAGAAAGGCACCAATTGCACAAGGTTCTGCACTCATGAGAGTGGCTGCAGCTGTGTATTCAAAAATATCGTCTCTTAAATCTATGAGGGAAACTTCTTTAAGTAATGGATTTGTTTCTTTTCACCATGCTCCTATTTTTGGGCTTATATGTGGATTGCTTCGGTTGGATAGCAGTAATTCTCAAAGAGCTTTCATGTTTATCACAATGAGAGATGTTATTTCTTCTGCAACAAGGGTGAATTTTTGGTCGGACCCCTTAGTGCAGCTCTTCTGCAACATCATATTGCTCCTATCTCTAAAGCTATACTGAATCAATGGAAGGACCGTCCAGTTGAGGAAGCATGCCAAACTGTTCCTATGCTTGATATCATGCAGGATTGTCATAGCTACTTGTTTTCTAGACTATTCTGTTATTGAAGGCCCAAATAGACGCATCGACTAGTGGAGCCTGCCTGAAATTTTCATATATAATGTAAGCCCTGAAAATTTGGTCATATTGGAAATGCTGGATGAACTCTCTAGGTTTGTATTACTTTGTACATAGCTGACTCAACTGTTCTGCCATCTTAGAAGATCGTTTTGGATCCAAAAGTAGTACCATAAAGCATTTTATGCAGCTCTTCTCTTTGAGGATTAAAGAATACAAGAGTGACACTCCAACACAAATATGGTTAATTTTGTAATTGGTTTGATTATAATTGGATAAATTTCAGTGATGTCTTATTCTTATTTACATATACATTGAGTAATGCTTATTTACTGTCCACTATGTGCAATTTCTTTTGCAAGTGAACTAGGAGTTTTGTTCCTGTCTTTTACTTTATGGCATATGGGGGGTTTGAGATCATATAGGCTGAATTTGATGGCATGTAAATATATCTGATCACAGCTAGTTGTTGAGTGATGCTATATGTATATTATTATGTAAATATAATCTCTCTGGTCAGCAAGAGTTCTGCTTGCCTATATCTGGTCTCTGTAATTTAATATCTCTTAACCTAAGCAACTGCAATCCTGTTGAAAGATCATTTCTCAATGACATTAGCTTCTTACCCTCTTTGGTGGCATTAAATCTGAGTGGAAATTTTTTTATCAGTCTTCCTGCAACCATTAGATCACTTGTGAAGCTTGAAAATATTAAGTTGGAGAATTGCAGGAGACTTGAAAAGTTATCCGTGTAAGGGTGGATGGTTATTCTTCACTGGAAACTTGATGTATGTAATTTTAGCACTTTGGAGAAATCATATTTCAATTTCATCAATTGCTTTAAATTTAAAATATCAAGGCAGCTATAACATAACATTTGCAATGCTGTAGAGGTACCTTCATCAGGTTTCATATTTATCACAATGAGAGATGTTAGTTCTGCTGGAACAATGCTCAATTTGGTTGGACCCCTTGATGCGGCTGTTCTGTAGCATCGTATTACTCCTGTTTCTGAAGCTATACTGATTCAATGGATGGATGGTCCAGTTCAGGAATCATGCCAAACTGTTGCTTTGCTTGACATCATGCAGGGTTGTCATAGCTACCTGTTTTGCAGACTGTTCTGCTCTTGAAGGTGCAAATAAATGCATTAGCTGGTGGATTCTGTCTGAACTTTTACATATCATATAATTCCTGAAAACTTGCTCATGCATGCATCTGATGGATGTGTTCTCTTTGAGGGTTACTGAATACAAGGGTGCTACTCCAACACAAATATGAAATATGGTTGCCCCAGTACATTACCACAAAACTAGGCAATAGATACCATTGATTCCCCACGTTTGAGCTAATGGTGACTGAGCCTTTGATTCTTTAATAGATCACGATAGCAAACATTGGTGACAAACAATTACATCTGTCACCGATGATATTGTTTATTAATAAACTAAACAATAAAATAATAATATAGCTAGCTGATCGCTTTTCATCCCACTAATTATACATACATCTAAAGCAGAAAGCCAGAAAGCCCTGTTCATAAGGACTGTTCTTTTTAGTGAACAGTAAACTGACGCTTTTGCCCTTTTTTTGTTCTGAATTACAGTTTGCCATTGCTTTTTTGCACTGTGGTTGGTTTCCGCGTGGCTGTGTTTGCTTGCTCCACGAAGAGAAAGGTAAGACAGACGAGAGAGCCAGAAAGGTCAAGAAGGATCGAGCAAGTGCAAGTGTGTTTCTTTGAACAGTGCCGGCTCGAGCCGAGCCGGTTGTGGACAAAAAGACGATTTTGCCCCTGCGTGTTGTTTCTTGCTTCGACACCTGGGGTGCTGCTCAATCCTATCGTGTCTTTGCCACCTTGCTCTACAGAGAGGTGGAGAAGAGGAGAGAGATAGCGAAGGAAGTGGTACTGTTTGTTGACATCTACTATTTGGATTCGATCTGGATTTGGGCGAGGAGAGGGAAGGCAATTCTGGAAGAAACGGGAGAGGAATTCACAAAGAGAACGAGTGATTGAATTTCCAAAGACTGAGGGGCTGGGTACGAAAGAATCAGAGGAATTCAAGACGGTTTTAGCACCGCCCTTAACCAAAGACTCTGAGTGTGAAGGTTGGTTTTTTTATATGATTTTATGTACAACAATTCAGAAAGTGAATTTCTTTCTTGATATGATTTTATGGGTTTCTCAACGCAAATGGTTTTGGGGTTTGGAATCAACGACATCATTAGTGCAATATAATCGTAGTATTGGGCATGTGCTTCAATTGAAATATGATTTTCAGTACCCATTTTTTGTTACATATATAGGTAAATCAAGAATGCTCGAGAAGACATTTTGGACGGGCTGCAACAGTTCCATAGAGAAACTTCTGCAGTTGAGTGAGTAGCATATTTTTTTGTTTGTCTTCTAGATATGGATTGTATTAGTTTTCTTTCTGTTGGGCATTATTAGTTGTTTCCTAATAGCATGAAATTTAATTCAAGTAGAGTTGAGTACATATGCTTATTTTGTTTGCTTTGGTTTTTGTGAATATTCTGGGTCTCTTAGTGTCTCTGTTTTGCATCATTTAGTTTTACTGTGATTCTGGGTGTCTTAGTGTTTCTGTTTTGCATCCTTTATTTTTACTATAAATCATGAGTAGTAGTGATACCATGAATTGTTCTTACATTGAAGATAAAAGGGCATTTTAGTTTATTATAGGATAATTCTCGACTCTGTATGAAAGCATACCTGCATGTTTGTATTTTTGTTTTCAAAGATGATGGGCAGTTATTGTTTTGGTTGCCTTCATTTTTCGGAACTTTAGAGTAATGTTAGTTACCTCTTTCTAAAGTTCAGAAATCTATTTGAATAAAACAGTAACCAGACTCATTTTTTGGTTGCCTTCATTTTCCGGAACTTTAGAGCAATTTACACTGATGTTTAGCTCAATTTGCACACTATTTATGTCAAGAATTGTTTGGCAACTGCGTTTGTTTAATAATGTTGGTATATAGAGTTCGGTAGTCTCTGTGTATAGAAATTTCTCCTAAAAAATATGGATTTGTTTAAGGATATCTCTTATTTGTGTTTGGTCCAGACTCTAGGTTACTTGACCTAGTGGTAATAGGATTTAATTAGAAGGATCTAGAATCCTAATCAATGTAGAATTACTTTCTTTGTATGATTGAGATTCTATGCATTGTAATCCTCTACATAAAGAGGCCCCTATTGTCAATGAGAATACACAGCAAATTCATCTCAAATTCAGTTTCTCTAAAACACGTTATCAGCACAAAACTCTAACCATGAAAACCTAATTTCGTAGCCCTCAAATTCCAACATCCACCGCCCCACATATTGAAGCCCTTGCCTCAAGGAACCCAGAACCGGCGGCGGAACCACCGGAACCTGCCGGAAAGCCCCTAAACCGGCCGTCGGAAAAAACCGGACCAGCCCCTGCCCCCTGCAGGCACCTGCCGAGGTCCCTGCACGCCCCTGCCGAGATCTGCCGAGTGCTGCCGAGCCTCTGTCGACAGCCCTGCAAGCATCTGCCGAGAGCCCTGCACGCTTCCTGCTGAGACCTGCCGACATCTGCCGAGAGCCTTGCACTCTTCCTGCCAAGACCTGCTGACATCTGCCGAGAAGCCCAACGCGCACACGCCGACACCTGCCGAGACGTGTGCCTGCCCCTGCCGACAGCCCCGCACACACCTGCCGAGCCCCCGCGCACACCTGCCGAGCATCTGTCGACACTTGCCGACAGATCCCCTGCACGCCATCGACAGCTGCCAACAGCCCCTGCCTAGCACCTGCAGGAGCCGCGCAGCAGCCCTGCAGCAGCTCCGCACAAGCCCTGCAAGGCTCTGCCACCTCCGCCTGCAGCCACCACCAGCTCAGCTCCGGCCACCGGCGACCACCGTCCGACCACCACTTTTCCGGCGACCTCCGGCAAAGTTTTCCTGCCATCTACAGTAATTTTTTCCGGTCAAAATTTCCGGCCAATTTTCAAGGTAAACTTTTCTAAAAGTTCCCGTTTTTGAAGTTTTTTTTCATTCTTTTCTTCTTTTCTTGGGGACTTGCAACCTCCCTTCTTCTACCCCCCTTTCTTCTTCATAGGGGAGATCAAAAGCCGAACTGTGGGGTTCGTGCTCACTCCAAGCTTAGTGCTTGTAGAGTCCTCCAAACCTAGAGTTATTTGAGAAGAATACGATCGATCACAAATATCATTGTTTCGATCTAATCCAACCCCCCTTGGAATTGGATTTCTTAGAAACTACGCTCGGAAATTCCTAATTTCTTGGAAGCGACTACGCTCAGAGATTTTCATTGCTTTCGTGGTAGCTTATTTTGCTCCTAAACTAACCCCACTTCCTTGTTGTTTTTTAGGTTGAGTAACCTGAACAAGTTGAGCTTCGCTCCATTAGAGACAACAGGCGCAGGATACCACAAGTGGGTCCGTGATGTGCGCCAACATCTTAAGGCTGATGGGATCCTGAGTACGATCCAAGAGCCAAGTCAGGACGTGCTTACTCCTCAACAAGCTGCCGTTTTTGAAGCAAATAGAGCTACGAGAGAGGCTAATGAAGCAAAAGCCATCATTCTCATGACAAGGCACATGAATGGCGCGCTCCAAAATGAGTACCTCAATGAGGAAGACCCAAGAAAACTATGGGTAGAACTCGAGCAGCGTCTTGGCAATGTCCGTGATTCCCTGCTTCCAGACTTAGAAGTGAGATGACATAGCCTCCGCTTCTGTGATTTCAAGTCTGTACTTGACTACAATTCAGAAGCACTTCGTATCAAGTCTTTGATGGAATTCTGTGGACAGAAAATCACTGATACGATGTTGATCGAGAAAACTCTCTCCACCTTCCCCATCTCTGCATTGATACTCAGCTAACCGATGGTTTTGCTCAATGGGTGTGTCAGCTGGTTGGCAATCAAGCATACCCGTCTCTGCTAATAAGTCAAGGACATACTTTCTCTGGCTCAACATAATACAATCTTTTCCTCTAGCAACTTCAATTCCCAAGAAATATTTCAAACTCCCTACGTCTTTCATTTCAAATTCTGCTGACAATGCACTCTGCAACTTCTTAATCTCCTCAAGATCATTACCTGTCACTACTGTGTCATCCACATAAATAATTAAAGCTGTAACTTTACGCTTCTGATGCTTAAGGAATTGAGTATGATCTGAATTGCTCTGCCTGTACCCAATCCTCCTCATGAATGTCGTGAATCGACCAAACCAAGCTCTTGGAGATTGTTTGAGGCCATATAGGGACTTCCTTAAACGACACACCACCTTGACTCCAGTGGAAGTACCATATCCCGGAGGCAAGTCCATGTATACTTCTTCATTCAAATCACCATGCAAGAAGGCATTTTTAACATCAAATTGTTGCAGAGGCCAATCAAGATTAGCAGCTAGAGACAGAAGTACCTAGATTGTATTGATCTTTGCTACTGGTGCAAAAGTTTCATCATAGTCCACACCATACTTCTGGGTATAACCCTTCGCTACTAGCCTTGCCTTATATCTGTCCATCGAACCATCTGAATTGTGCTTCACTGTATACACCTATCGGCACCCAACTGTTTTCTTTCCAGGAGGTAGTGATACTAACTCCCACGTTTGATTTTTTTCAAGTGCATCCATCTCCACAGCCATTTCTTTTGCCCACTTCTCGTCCTTCATTGCATCCTGCACTTTACTAGGAAGTGACACAGAAGATAATTGATTCACAAAGGCTAGATATGGTTTAGACAACCTATGAGTAGACATATAATTAGATTCAGGTTATTTGGTCTTAGCACACAAACTTGGTTCACATTTTTCTTGGCAGGCTGGCCATGATTGGACCGTTCTGGTAAGACTCGTGTTTGAACATGTGTAGAATCAGTTAAAGGAGTAACATTATCAAACAAAAGTGGGTTATGGGACAAAGGCAAACTACTACGTATCTCAGATGAAGATTGAACAGGGGAGACCACTGATGGAGAGGGAGAGACTGAATGATTAGGAGCTCATTCTTATAGGGTAGACGATTCGGCAATTGTATTTTCTGTTTCGGAATTCACAATGCTCCATTAGGCAGTTGCATGGCGAAGAGTAGACGATTCAGCAATTGCCTTTTCTGTTTTGGAACTTGTAATGCTCTGTTCGGCAGTTGCATGGTGAATGCTAGACGATTAAGCAATTTCCTTTTTTGTTTTGGAACTCGCAACGCTCTGTTCGGCAATTGCCTTTTCTATTTCTGCAGGAGTGTCATTGGTTTCTGGGGGCATTAGACACTTCCTCTTTACTAAACGATTGATCGTTCAAGATAAAGTGATCGATCGTTGGCCCTGTTGGCACTGTCCTTCATAAAAAACACCCTGCTCCCCCTAACTATGAGTCGTAGAAGGTGGAAAATAACATGTATCCTCACTGAATGTCACATCCATGGTGACATAACATCATTGAGAGGGAGGATGATAACACTTGTATCCTTTCTGCTGAGTCACATACCCGACAAAGACACACTTGAGAGCCTTGCATCTAACTTAGAACGTTGGTTCTTATAGAGATGGACATAGGCTACACAACCAAAGACACGAGCAGGAAGGGTATTAAGGGATGAGATAGAGACATAACTAGACAATACCTCGAATGGAATACGACCTTGAAGAGAGGAAGATGGGAGACGATTAATAAGATGGGAGGCACACAACACTGCCTCTCCCCAAAGGTATTTAGGCATATTGGCACTAAGGAGAATGGCGCGACCCCATGTCTAACAAATGACTATTCTTCAGCTCAGAGACCCCATTCTGTTCTGGTGTTTGTGGGCAAGTGGTTTGGTGAACAATTCCATGAGATTGGAAGTAATCACAAAATGAATGATTAACAAACTCCCCCCCACTATCAGACCGAAAGACCTTAATACGAGCATCATATTGAGTACGAACAAGATTATGGAATGCTGTAAAGGTAGAGAAAACTGCATCTTTTGACTTAAGCAAAACAACCCAAGTTAATCTGGTGAAGTCATCAATGAATAAAACAAAATAATGCATTCCTGAAAGAGTTGAATTTTTGGAAGGTCCCCATAAATCGGAATGAATTAATTCAAAAGGCATTGTACTAGACTGAAAGCTAGAAGGATAACTAGACCTATGACTCTTGGCTAAAGAACAGGTTGCACAATGTAGACTAGAATCACTTATTCCAAAAAAAAGGGAAGGCATGGACTTCTTCATGACACCAAAGGATGGGTGGCCCAAACGGCATTGCTACAACCACAATTCATTCATCCGATCAGAACTCAATGTCAGGGCAACAAGACCTTGTGGACTTGATGGTGCTTGTGTCGGTCCTTCGTACATGCAATCTAAGTGAAACAGTCTCTCCCTCAGATCTCCCTTGCCAATTATCACCTGAGTACACAGATCCTGAAAGATAACATACATAGGATAAAAGGTGACAAAGCATTTGTTTTGTGTGTTTAATTGAGACACAGACAAAAGATGATGAGATAAAAAGGGTACATAGAGGACATTATAAAGAGTAATGGACGGTGTAACTTGGACTGACCCAATTCCTAAGACCAGAAAAGACTCACCATTGGCATTAGAGACGTGTTATGGATGGGGAGGACAACGTGACGAAGAAAGACTTATGATAAGTTATATGATCAGACGCACCAGAATCAATTATCCATGTATTACTACCAGTAAAGCCAGAAACATTTAAAGTGACACCAATTTTACCTCGATTCTCCTGAGTTAGGGAGACATTACCCTTAGTTTGATCTTGACCCTCCACATCATAGAAATCAGGTTCTTGCTCCTGCACCAGTTGGATTGCCGCCTTGCTTTTCTGACCATTGTTACTTCTTTTCCAACCAGAGTTATTGGAGTTGACTCTTGTAGTGGCCAACAGTTTTACAATAGTTGCAAGTCACCTCACTATTGAACAACGAACTAAGGGACAAATCTGCCATTCTTCTTCTTCAAGCAGCAACACAAACCACAAAATTTGATATGGCTAAGGAAGGAGAGGCTGACAACAAGGTATTGCAAACTTTAGGGTTTTAGGGCAAAAGGAATAGAGGATGAAGACAAAGGACAAACTCTTAAAGAGTACAAAGACAAATTTGCATTAGTCCAGACGGATCTCTGCTTTGATACCAAGTCAAACAGAACAAAGGCAAAGAGAAAGTTTGGGAATTTCTGATGTGTTGATCTTCTCCAAAGATGGAGTACATATACAAAGTATACACATTCCTAATAGGAAACTAATTACATCGTGATATTCTCCCCCTTAACTACATAATATTCTCCTTAACTATACAATCCTAAGTATACTACAACTCCTACAATTATGGAGAGTGACTCACGCCAATAGTCTCAAACAAAGGTGGCTAGTACTCGTAGTATATCTGTCAAGGATGTGATTGCTGTTCTGGAAAAGGAACCTCAGATGTCCAAGTCTACTCTGATCTATTTGCTAATGAACACCCTAACTGTACAATCCTAAGTCTACTCATAGTATACCCTAAGGTCTTTAAACTGTTACTATCAGCTCCTCTTCATTACCTGCAGAATGGCTGTTTGGAGTTCTTAGGATCAATTTCTTTACGCCAGAAAATATGCAGCAGATACTGAGCACACATATGGTCTAGGCTTTTTGATCCTTAGGTAGATTGAGAACAAGAATTACTAGAACCTGTCATTTTGTGCAACATTAGTATGCAATGAAGGTGAAGTTGTTGTGTACTTTGAATATATATATATATATATATATATACATTTTATTTATATAGCGGAAATGTTTACAAAAGTATGAAAGGATTACAAGGGGAAAGTGGCTGTGAAGGGACCGTGTCCCTCAATGTACAAGAGTACGCATATATATACAATTGAGAAGTAACTATGGTTAACAAAAAATAACCTAACTATAGTTACAAATTATCAAGTCACTGACCAAGGTTATCAAGTGACTTGATAATTTGTAACTAAGTGACTTGATAATTTGTAATTATAGTTAGGTTATTTTTTGTTAACCATAGTTACTTCTCAATTGTATATATATGCGTACTCTTGTACATTGAGGGACACGGTCCCTTCACAGCCACTTTCCCCTTGTAATCCTTTCATACTTTTGTAAACATTTCCGCTATATAAATAAAATCTTCTCCGTTTGTGTAAGTGGTATCATATATATATATATATATATATTTTCCCAAACTGTTGTTATTGTTGATTTTCCTTTCCTTTCAGTTTACCATCCTGTTAATTTATATTGGAAAGCTGCAAATCATATCAACCTTGACGACCTAGGCACACCTACAAGCCTATGTGTGTAGGCGCAATGATGTCACTTTTCTATAATTGCTATTCATAGCTTCAGTTTTACCATATGTACAAAAGAAGTAATTTTGGTCGGGGGAGTCAAGGGGTGAGGAATTTGATTAAAGTAGGAGGGAACAGAGATTCAGACCATAAAAGCAGGGAACAGAGACGTGATTCACACTCATGAACAAAATTTGGCGAACATGTTTGTACTCAATAGGATTCTTGTTTGGAATGGATACAAATTGTTATGGCCTCTTACAGTAGTCGTTACATTATGTCTTTTTGTTTGTTCAATTTGAGAGACACCGGCAATTACATCAGCTTATAACGGCAAAACAAAGTGAAACTTTTTCTAGCTTTTCCTTTCAAGTGCAGGAGCTTAGTCCTACATCACTTATGATTTCCCCAAATATCTCTATAGAACTATGATAAACTAAGAAGTCTTGAGCCTCAGCTACTATTTCTGGGCAGCATCTTTGCTTTCAGCATAGTCTCCGGATCATCATAATGAAGGAGAGAACAGTGATATAAACTATTTTTTTTTTTTGAAGAGAAACAGTTTGTTATTGAAAAAGAACAAACAAAACAAGGAGGCGGACAAGGAGTCCGCTTTAAGGTCTAAGATGGCAGATATGTTGCCTAATAAAACTATCTAAGATAGCGGTCTTATACTACAACTGCTTGCCAGTTAAGAATGATGGATGAGAGATTATAATCCTTGAATTCCTTAGAGATAGAAGCCCATAAGGATGCCCAGAACTTGACTCTCTCCCACTTGTCTTCCCTCTCCACTCCTCCATAGTTTTCAAATATTCTTTTGTTTCTTTCCATCCAGATCACCCAAATTACAGCTAGCACCCCACAGCCCCAAAGAATTCTGGCCTTTTTCCCTTTGCCATAAGCTAGAGGGTTTTCTCTTAGCAAAACGCTTCTCTCTAATGGAGTTGTGTATTCCACTCCTGCCTCCCTAAAAATCTTTTTCCATAAGAAATTAGCCACTTGACAATGCACAAACACATGATCAGCACTTTCCTCGTGGTTTTTGCATAAGATGCACCAGTGAGGAGACAAACAGCTTCCTGGTCTTCTCTTTTGAAGGACATCACATGTATTCGTCTTCCCCAATGCCACAAGCCAACCCAAAATCTTCACCTTAGTAGGAACCTTGATGCTCCAAATAAACTTTGCAGGAGCAAAAGTTGGATCTGATCCACCACTAATTAAGAAGCAGTGGAAGGATTTACAAGTGAATTTCCCAGTAGGCTCAAACTGCCATCTCCTTTCATCCGGTTTGGACTCCACTACTCG